>VOSG01000263.1:0-49684 GCA_009761265.1 Halicephalobus sp. NKZ332
TGGCTTTGAAATGAAAACTCAGAAATAAAATACTTGGAATTTGCTTTGAGATAATTGTAAGAGAATTTCGATATTTAATTTTTACAAAAGTAATTGGGAAGCAATCGAACCTCAGAAACAACTGCTTCGTGAGTCATCAGGAGGTGAGAGGAGGAAATATAAAATGAATATTTCAAAGGAAACGACGAGTAATTTTGGTGCGGGATAATTTTTCAGAAAATGAGAATGGACATCTATTCAGATAGACTTTTCTAAGGGTGTAATAAAAGTTTAAAGTTTTGTAGGAAAACCGATAGTACATACTGAATGGTCTAATAATAATCTTATGGATATCCAACGGTATGTATACGTGTAAAATGTGTTAATATATTAATTATGTATTAATTATATAGTAGTCACATTTATCGCAAATAACGAGTAAATAGACAACGAGAGTAGAAATACTCGCCCTGAAATCTTGTGGGACAGTTCAAATTGTGTTCAGAAATATAGGATGTATTTTTTTCGTATCAGACTCGACAAAAATTATAATTAGTTGAACTCAAAGTCAGGACCACGCCAAAGTCGGCGACAACTGAAGAAATTATTTATTCTCAATTTCACAGATAAGTTGATACAAATCAAGAGGTATAAATATATAAAATTTCAATTCAAAATAAAATGAATTGAAAGAGCCTTCTTTTTGAAAGTCTGTCAGGTCAGGTTTTTGTCTTCAGATACTTGCTTCCGAGGACAATTTTCCCAACGGCCACGGAGAAAGTGTTTAAGTGGTCCATGAGAACATTTAAGTTTGAAGCTTTGTGCGTATCGACCGCATATATAACTAAGATGATTCCAGTCGGATACCCAAAAGAGTAAGCCGTTTACCTAACTAACTTTCATAGTTAATATCATATTCATAAGACAACAGACTTACCAATTTTATTTTGATTTTATTATTAATTATTTCATATATTTCGACTGACTGGAAGAGTTGGATATAAGCTAGAAAGCTCTCCTTTCCTGTCAGAACAAATTTTTCGAAGTATTCGGTGTTATTGGAACAGACATCATACCTATCGAGTGGATTTATCATTCCTGATTCATAAGTGTCATGGGGGAATCCCCCAAAGTCGTCGTGTTCAACCTCCATAACGACATTATTCTTGAAGTAAGGCATTTCCAAGCATACTTCCATCAGGAGGGTATTATTCAACGGTCTCATTTCCTAAAAAAGGAAGTTCTCAAATAACTGACGGAACTAAAATGATTGATTTCGAACTAAAGAAACACATCGAGTGATATCAATAGCCACTCAAGGCTTCTATTGAAAGAAGGAATATAGCTAACGGAACCTCTGAGCGGAACCATCCATTTATCAAGATTATAATTTCATAAATTCCGAAATATCCGATCAAGACGACAGTTCCTAACGACGCTCTTATTTTTCAATCTCAATGCCCAGAAGAATGTACTAAAGAGTAAGAAAGTGGATCTGTTCCAACTGTGGTGGCTTTGTCTCTCGAAAAAACACAACTCTCTTCTGCTCGTGTGGATCAAAGGAATATGACGAAACTTCTTTAGCATCCCCTCATACAAAGCACCGGCTAAAGTTCACTTTTTGAATCAATCATAATGAGGCCAAAGAATCCAGATAAAGTTGCATTGAACATCATATTACAAATTCGAGCGGTTACAGTGAGAGTGGGCGAAACACTTTGGTCGAATGCTCTACCGACCGAACAAATCGAAACATTCATGAAAGAATTACAGTGGAGCGGTGTAACTTATTTATGAAATCACTAACTTCGGAAAATTTCGATTTAAAGTAATGAAAAAGTAAATAATAATGTCCACAGTGATGAGTGTTAAATTTTCGAATTTGAAAGGTTGATAATTCAATTTGTGAATTTAAGTAATACCGCAATTCTAGTGGAGGATCCATTCCAAAAGAATCAAGATAGTAACACTTGTCTTTATTCTTAAAGTAACAGACCCGATGAGTTCCATTATTCCTACTTACATTAAGATTTAAAATTCCGCATTCTTTACCATTAACCTTCGTTGGAAGACCATCTCTCATAAATATCCCTCTAAAATTCTTTATCATTTATTTGATAGATTTGTAATATCGTAATTTGTCAATGGTTTTATCGTTTTAATAAACATTTATATCTGGAAAAATTGACTGGATTGTATAAAATACCAAACCCCTCCACTGACCTCTATCATCAGCGGAGGGCTAGTACCAGGAGTATAAAACGTATAATTACCAAATCTCACGTAATGCCCCGTATACCTTCCTTCTAGGAAGGTGGGTGTGCCAGAAATGGTGATCTTACACTACTTTTGTGTCGAGAACTTTCATAACGATGCAATTTTCAGTTTTCATAATCATTTATTTATTTCGACATTTTCAAAACAACAGAAAATTCATCTAAAAGTAGAATTAGTTTTGAACCGAGTTGTTGAGTAAGAGTAATAGGCGTTGTCTATTTCTTCTCCGTTTTTGGGGGAGAATTTCGACAAATGAGAGTTCGAGAAATTCCCTGAGCGAGATACTGTGGCCGATCCTGGAGAGCAGAGTTTCCTGGACACCGGAGTCATCGTGTTCGAATAATTCTGGATTACACTACTCGAGTGATTCGAAGCTGTTGTATTCGAAAAACCTTGGACTAATGTGGTAGAATGACTCGGAATGATTCTGGCTGTGCCTTCAGAAATCGAGAAAGAAGACCTGTTTCCGTCGGCGAGGTTCCCGAAGACTTTCTGAGCCGGACTGAGGATCTGGGGGTAGGGTCCTGAACGGACAGGAGTCCCGGGGAGCTGGAGGGATCTCTGGAGAGTGTGGTGAATGTAAGTCTCCGAGAGTCCCATGTCCGGCATCCATTCTCCCGGAGGTCCATCATAGACCCTGTCGGTGTACGACTTGCCCGAATCCAAAGGGGGCAAGGTACATGTGGGGTCTATCTTCGGGAAATTCTGATTCATCCACATTGATGTTTTTTCTGTTTTGATGGAAATTTCCTCATGAATCATCCATGTGGACCAGTAGAAAATAATTGACGAAGAAAAAACAAGGAAGAAACTCGACAAAAATTCAATATTGGAGTTCCTCCTGGTGAAAAACAGGAAAAGTTCCGTTCCTTGGTAGATCGAACATCCGAGAATCTGAAAGTTTTGTTTTTCAAAATCATGAAATGAAAAATGCTTGGGCTTTTGAACTTACCAAAACTGCATGGATTAACAGGATCTTTTTCAAAGAAGTCTTAGCCGACACGATGGAGTACTTTTTCTTGAAGGAGATCAGGAAGGAGGTGGACAAAGCATAGAAACTAATCAAGACGAAGAACACCATCGGTCCTATCAGGATCCACGTCGATAAAGAGTTCAGCGAAACCGAGCATGACGGGTTCCAGAAATTCATCCCTGAGAAAATAATTGGGATAACCAATCCGAGGATCATGGAGATTATCCTGCAACTGACTTCTGGACCCTCGGCGAAGGCGTTGTAGATTTGTAAGGAATACAAAAACAACCAGGCAAAAACAGAAGAAGCTCCGAAAGTCATCACCGAATTCCGGAATGTACAGTAGGCCTGCAAATAATTTTTCGAAATAAAAATAAAAAAGAAAAAGAAAAATTAAACTTACTGTACTGAGAGTCATTTTCCTGATTACGAAGAGAACGATCATGTTCCCGATGAAGGAAAAAATCAAAGCTGATCTGATAAACCTCAACTTGATGTCTTTCTTGAACAGCGTCAAGGAAAGGGAAACGAAGCAGAAAATAAAAGAAATGATCACAGAAATCATCGAGAAAAGGGGAACATCTCCAGAAGCCAAGGAAAACTTCACAATCGAGCCTTCAGAATTCCTTATCAAGACGGTGAAAATTCCTCCCGATATCGCACTGTATTGACAGACGACGTGGGAGTTGTTCAATCCTATCAACATCCCTCGATCGGTTCTCCACTTCAGTAATCCAGAATCCGACTTCTTGTTTTTAAAGTCTCCTCGAAGAATACTTCCCAATTTTTCAATCACTCCAACTTCGTTCTTCCCTTGATCTTGGTTCTCGGAATTCAATTGGCTTTCGTAGTCAAGCCACACACATTCAGGAAGTCTCCATCCGAGAGATTCGTCGATTTCGAAGCTGATTTGGAAAATCTCTGGATCAAAATTGACTTCTGTGGCTGTGGCGTGATTCAACAACACGACGGCATGTTCGCAAAGTCCACACCGAGGACTCGGGATGATGGAATAAAACACAGTAGAAGTCGCGAAATTCTCCGGACCAGTGACTTGGATTCGATGTGAGTTGAAGAAATTTATCGACGATTGACTGACGATATTTTTTTCGAGGTCTGGCTCTGGAGGAGCAAATTGGTCATATTTCGGCAGATTATAGACATTTCCCGGATATTTCCTGGAGTCCAGACGATCCACAGAAAATACTAAAAAATTTAATTTAAGAAAAGGTACACTTTCACTTCAGGAAATATTGAAAACTTACATATATTCGATTTAATGTGCTGGAAGGGCTTCAGATACGAAGCGGATTCGTGCATGGAACTCAGCAAAATACCGTAATCGAAGAGGAGAGTGATTATTTTGTAAAATTGTTCCTCAGTCAATTCAGAATCCAGAAGGGCTTCGGCAATGTCCAAAATGTCCTTTGTGAACTGGGAATCTCTGGCATGACGACTGTGTCTTCTGTCAACGGAAAAACTACTTTTTGCTTCGGCGAAAACTATTCCCTCAAAAACATCGATTGCCAGATCTACGTTCCTATTTCTGAATCTCGGAATGGAAGTCGTCAGGTTCAGCAACTGTCTGTTGACTTCGGAAATGTCAAATTTCCCAGAAATTTTTGTTTGTAGATCAAAAAGTTGCGGATCTGTACAATTGTAATCCTGGGTTTCCATCCACTCGGAATCCCCAGAGCACTTCCTCATAGCTATTCCCATCTCATTTCCTGGACAAGATTGTCTTGAAGAAACTCCGTGAAGAGTGGAAGGCCACTGGATCCCGGCCTCGAGTTCTGAAGGACATCGATCCCGGATTTTCACGCACTTCAAAGTTTTCTTGTCGAGAACGGAGAACTTGTTTCTACACCGATCACACCTTCTTCCTCCGGATTCCCCGGCACAGGGACATTGTCCCGTAGAGGGATTGCAGAAGGGGGAGGAGCTACCGTAACCGCATTCGCAGGCTCGACATCTTCCTCCGATCTCGAAAGTCCCGGATTTACAAATGCATCTCCCGTTTTTCTGGTCGCATTGTTGTTTGAAGCCTCTCCTGGAAGAACAGGAGCATTTTCTGCAGTTCGGAAAAGATCCATGGTATCCATGAGGACATATCTTCGGCAAGGACTTGTACTCGCAATTAGGCCCCACGAAGCCCTCAGGGCAGACGCAATCATATCCTCTGGAGGAGTTCGATCTGATGCAGAGACCTTCGTTGTTGCAGATTCCCTGGATAGAACAAGCATCAATACAACTGTCCCCGACGTAGCCCCTGAGACAGAGGCAGTTGTGTCGATCCCAGTCTCTGACACACCGACTGTTCTTGGGACAGGAGGGTTCTCCAGAACATCCATTCGCCACCTGACATCCTGGCCTCGTTTGGGAAGCCTCCAGGGTCTTCAGTTTGACGTTGTTAACTTCGACGTTCCGAATGCATCCCTGGAAAACATGAGGATGAGACGTCGAGGGAGCTTGACCGGAGTAAAGTTGTCTGGTTGTGCTGAGGGATTGGAGGATTGGGAGTTTCCAGATTTTTTCGCTTCGAGAATCGATCATTAACTTCACAGAATCCGATCCAAAATTCACATCGACGGAGTGCCACTGGGCATCTGCGAGTTGAGGGTAAGTAATGAAATACTGTTCCTGGCCGATAATCACGAGTCCATGTCCGTTCTCTATCTGAAGGATTTGTTCTAATTAGTTTAAATCTCCAAAATGAAGAACTTACCGAAAAAACAAACAACTGCGATTGGAGTTCGAACTCGAGAGCGATGACCTGTGTCTTCCTTTCTCTCGTCCGAAACTCGAAATTCAAGGTCAACTCGCTGGAATACTGCGGTGGTAATCTCCAGAAGTTATAAGCTTCTTCTGAAAAAAACGAAACCGAGTTTCCAGATTCCAGGGCACAACTGGGGGCTTTCATGTCCAGACGATTAGGACATCTACATTGGTGTCCGAGCCATTTATTGAAGCACTTGGAACCCCCTTCGCAGAGATTTTCGAATCCACATTTATCCGGACGGAAGTTCTGACATCCAGCAAAAACGTCTCCATTTTTTTCCAGAAATTCAAAATCAGAGAAATCGATCAACTTCTGATTGATTTGGAAATTCCTCAAACACCCAATAAATCCAGTTGGATGTTTTTGGAGAGAATCCGAAAAAGGCCGGTTCCCGAGGAAAATAGATCCTTGGAGGTCCAGACTTCGATGACAAGGAACAGCCCTGTCAGAACATCTGGAAGGAAGATGGACGGTGGTTTCTGAAGCACAGTGTTTGTACCCTATTCTCCTGGCCATTGTCAAGGAAAGCTGTTCGTCACAATCATCGACACTGATTCGAAGTTTCTGCAATTTGATTATTATCTACGGTAAAAGAAATAAACAAACCATCGAATCAAACGTTAGTTTTACAGTGTGCCATTCTCCATCGTTGATTCTGTTTTCTGGCCAGTCAGGAAGTTTCACAGAAGTCCTACTTTGTCCTCCCAGGAAAATCTCCGCTTTCAGAAGTCCGGTTTCCAGCGAGATTTCCAAGAAGTCCCCCTTGTTTCCCTCTCCAGAAAAAAACAAAATCCCGCTACTCGCTACAGTGGCCAGATCGATGGAAAGTTCCCAACGATATCTACTCAGTGTCTTGGGAATTACCAGGGATCCGGTTCCATTGAAAGAAACGGTTCTCAAACGACAAAACTCGTCGGCATCTGGCCTCTTCCATCTACAGTACTTGCAGGTAGGGACGTTTTCTTCGAGATGACACTCGGCTCCATTTTTACAGATGAAAGGAGAACAACTCGAAGTGCTGATTTTGAATTCGCATCTTGGTCCTGAAAAACCCCTTGTTTACTGTTTATCCACTGCCAGTCTCGTTCATATTAATATGGACTCAAGCCCTGTCATATTAATATGACCTAAGTAACTCGAAATTGCATATCCCTCCGATTTTCGACAGTTTCTAATCTTAATTTCGGTTTCTTCGAAATAATTTAATTTTCATGAAACCAATTTGGACTAGGGAAAAATAATTTTCGAGATTTCTCTTAATTTAAAAACCTCAAGTTTTTTAGTCAAAAGGTTTCGAAATCTCGGAAATCAAAAAATTACTCCTAATTCTAAAATTTTGAAATTGTGTAAAGCCCTTCTCAATTTGAGGATTTCCAAGTTCTTTTTTAATTAAAAAAATTTTCGGAAATTATATAGAAATTAAATTTAAGCTACAGTTTATCCGGAAAGTCCCTCTTGACCGCCAGGCTTTTTGCTGCGTTAATGCCCGACCAACCGTGAGATGACAATTCTGGATTAATTGAAACTGACTCTTTTCAAATAAGCTGGAAATAAGAAAACGAGCAGAAAATGAGCAGACCCTTCATCAAAGCATATTAATTAAGGTCCTTTTCTGGCACTTGGTGTCGCCAGATGTTCGTTCCTCGACAAAATTACGAAATCCCGAATTATTTTATATTTTCGAAAAAACAAATTTATATTTCTTAAAAAGAACTAAAGGAGATAAATCTTCATCTTTTAAAAAGATTAATTTCCATCCTTAAAAAAGACTCATTTTTATTATCTAAAAAATAGCTTTGTCTTTAAAAATGAAATTCAATTGCTCAAGCGAAATAAGTTTGTTATTTAGAAAAATTAATTCTTGTTTTTTAAGAACAATAAAACTTGCCTGTGAATTCAACCGGACATTCGCAACGGTAATCGTTCTCTAGAGGAACACAAGTGGCATTGTTGAAACAAGGACTGTCGAAGCACATGTTCAACTGCTGATTACAGTATCCGGGTAGTTTCTCATTCGCTAAAATTCCTCATGCATAAAAACCTCGAAAGCCAGGAAATATTCCCCAAAAATCATCTCAAAACAGATTTCTAAACTTTTTAATTGTTCTAGAAATCTCGAAGAAAGTTAAAATTTACAAAATCGAATAATTTAAGAAGAGATAGAAATATTAATCATTTTATTTTGAACTTTGAAGATCGAAACTCACTCGTGAATCCAACAGGACACTCGCAGACGAAGGTCCTCAACATGTCCAGCGACCTCATGATGAAGTTCTCAGTTGAATAAACCTACAAATTCCTCATAAAATTCCGAATAACTCCAGAAACTTACTCTATTGTGACGGACGTATTTCAGAGATCTCCTGCATTTTTGGTAATATGGACAGGGCTCGTCGTCGCAGAGTTCATCGTGGACGACGTTGACCTTGTGTCCGAAGAGCAGCGAAATATTCCGAATGTTCGTCAATACGGATTCCTCCACTTTTCTGAGGCTGAAATTCTCATTTCAAAATATATTATTTAAAGAAATTCATATAATCTTCTTTTACAGTAAAAAGTCTTCTATTCTTGTAGCATTGAAATTTCAATTTTTATATAAAAGTTATTTCTTGAGTAAAATATTTTGTATCGATCTTTTTTACTATAGAAATATTCGTTTATGAAAATCATTTTTGTTTTTATTTAGAAAAACCATTGTTCGAACAAAATTATTCGTATTGACCTTTTTCGCGATAGAAATTTGCTTTCGAAAAAGAGAAACGATGTGGGTGGTCTAGAGACCACCCATGTCGCCCGCGATTTTTTCGTTCCTTTTTCCCATTCAATCCCCCGAAATTCGACAAGGCACTTTCGAAATAACTAAAACCGAAAATCCTAAAACTTTAGTCTGAAAATTTATAATGAAGCATTTTCATAAGTTTTTTAAATTTTTGTAATGTTACAGCATTTCGGATATTTTGCCAATTTGGCGGGAAATTTGAATTTTCAAATTGATTGATTTCAATTATTAAACCTTTTCAAAGCAAAGTGAGAATTTCGAAATATAATTCTGAGATCTAGGGTTCTGGAATTTTGAAAATTCATGCCGAGAAATTCTATAAAATAATTTTTAACTTTTATAAGTTTGATATTTGTATTTTGTTTTCTGCTGGATTTTCCGTTTTGGATTTAGTCTATTTGATCATGAAAAATGATCCTCTTCCTCGGAATCAAGCACATTTAGGCGCTAATTCGTGGGACCAAGGGCATATGTCAGCTTTACAAATAAATAAGAAAATGATATATAGTTTTCGTGTTCATAAAAATTTCTAAGTCTCTATCTTCATTAAAATTCTGAAATTTCCGTGTTTATAAAAGCTAAAAAATTAAGAAATTCATCCCTTCAAAGGGAATTCGGTGGTCACTTTTATGTTTTCGAGTCATTTTTCTTTTCCCCCGGGATGTTATGTAAATTTCATGCTTTTTATAAATTGATGATTTTTATAAATTGAAATTTTCAACAATATGTCGGAAATTCGAAATGACTAATTTTCGGCGAATCGATTTTTCCGAATATACGAAATTTCGAACATTTTATAAAATTAAAAACATCGATAACTTCGAATTCCTTATAAAAGTGAATATCGTAAAAGCTTGAAATTTTTACATAAAGTGAATGAGAGTAACTTCGAGTCTTCATCGCAAAAATGAATACAAGTAATTTTGAGTTCTTGTAGGGAAAATGAATATACGAAATCCCGAGATTCCTTTATAAAGAAGAAGAAAAATTTGAATATTCACTTTAAAGTGAGTACGAGTAACTTCAGTTTTTAATTGTAAAAATAAGTAACTTCGAATCCTCATTGTAAATATGAATTCAAATAACTTGAAGTTTTAATTGTGAAAATGAATACAAGCAATCTCGGTCCTTGTTATAGAAATTATGCGAAATCCCGTGCTTTGTGAAATCTCCCGAAAGCAAATTGCCGGATGCTTGCTGTGAACGGTTGATTGTTTTTAAGGCTTTTGCGCAGCTCTCAGAAATCCAAGATAAAGTGTTTACACTCTCTCGAGTCCGACAGGAAACATTGTCGAGGCTTTTCCTAATTTCGGTTTTTAGTGTTTCTCAGAGAGGCCAAATTTGCATATTCAGCTCGACTTACCTCAGGATGTTGTCGTCGACGGAGACAAAGAAGGAAACGTTGAGGACATCCTTGTCGGAATTAACAGAGAAAATCCGGAAATTTTGCTGAACAAATTTCGGGTTTGCAGAGGAAAGTGAGTCCAGGAACCTCTGGAAAGTACCCAAGTCCAGGAACTGCTCTGGACTGAGACCGTGGATTTGGACAGTTATGGACTCTTTCAAAGCTTGTTCGTTGACATTGATATAGGAAATCAGACAACGTCCACATACAGTGTTAGGTCCATCCGAGACACAGGCCTTCTGCTCCATGTTAAACTGTCTATGATACAGAGCTTTCAAGAACAGCTTCCCCGTGAACTCCTCGACTCCCAAGACGTCGTTTTCTTCGAGATAATGTTCTAGAGTCGCATTTCGATCAGGATCACTGAAGTTTGAAAGAATGAAAATAATTCAAGAAGTTGAGGAAAATTAACTTTAAAAAACTTACAAGGAAGGCATGTTCCCGACATCGCTTTCTGTCAAATCGTCCTCGAAGGTCGCGATCAGCAGAAAGAAGTCCTTAAGTTGAGGTCTGTTATCGTTGACGTCGCTGACATGGATCTGGATCGGGACCGTGGAACTCAGTCTTCCACTTGAAGCCTGGATCTCGAGGACAAACTTGTTCATCTTCGCTTCGTAATCGAACTCTGTCCTCGAGAGAATCTTGATGACGCCCTGCTGATCTGGATCTGCTTCGATTTCGAACAACTTCGCGTCTTGTCCTCCGAAAATTCTGAATTCCAATTTCGCATTTTCTCCTTCGTCCGGATCGGTAGCTCTCAGAGTCCCTATTACAGTACCTACGGGAGAGTTTTCTGCGATCCAAAAATCGTAACTGTTTTTCTCGAATTTTGGAGCATTGTCGTTAACATCAGTTACTGTAATCGAGACATTCGTGAAACTTCTTTGAGATGGGTTTCCTCGATCCACGGCAGAAACCGGAAGTACATATCTAAAAAGTGTTTTTATTCCCTTGGAATTATTCTTTAAAATTTTTTATTTTCTGGAATTATTGTATCCCTTTTTCCTCGGATGCTAGAAAACATGAGAATCTTTGATCTTCCTCGGGATGGCCATTTTCGCCATATTTTCGGCTTTAATTGATCCCATTAAGACCAAAGTGCCAAAAAAACAGAATTATCCATTTCGACCGGAATTGCTGTTTCTTTTACGATAAATCCCAAACAAAAATTTTGCGAATTCTTTTTTCATGGCTCCCTTGGACTGTTTCTTTCACAAGGTGACAGATGTCGCCTCGAATCCACCGAACCCTGTATTAATATGAATCAATATAGATTAATATTAATACATCAGAAACGACCACGTTCGTCTCCGCTCGGTCCGGTACTCGATTGCGCAAATGTTATTCCTCGACCTGGAAATTCTCGAGGAACGAATCTAATTATACGCATTTTTAATTATATAGATCGAATTATGTGGATTTTCGATCATATATAAATTGAATTATCCAGATTTTTAACTATATATATCAAATTACATGGATTCCTAGTGATATAGAAAGTAAGTCATATGGGACTTTAACTGCATATATATCGGAATACAGGTTTTTGGTGGTAATATTAAGTCATGAGATCTCAACGATATGCAAATCAAATGATATACAGTCAGAAAGCTTACGTTTGGATTTTCTCGCGGTCGAGGGCCTTGTTGACCCTGAGGAGACCCGAGGTGGAGTCTAGCCTGAAGTAATCCAACTCCACCGTGGGATCCGTGTCGTTCAAAAAATAGTTAACGATTCCATTTGTCCCTTCATCCGGATCCACGGCTTTCAGTTGCAGAAAAGAAGTTCCGACAGCAATGTCTTCTGATATTTTGACTTCATATGGATGATTCAAAAACTTTGGACTATTGTCATTTTCTAAAAAATGATTTAATTGTTGCAAATTTGAATTTTCTCAAGAGCATCTGTTTTTGGACAGAAACAGAAACAATGTGGAAATAATTAGCCTCGTTCGGCCGTCCGGTCAAGCTTCAAACAATGGCCGAGACTGGTCAAACAAGCCCAGGTCGACTCCATGTAAGACAGAAACAAAACTGTTCGGAAATAGGAAAACGATCGAAAAAAATATAAATATAAAATGAGTAAAAATATAATCATTAGAATAGAAATTTAATTTGATTTTAAAAATACATAAAGAGGTAAAAAATCAAAAAATGAAGATTATTTTAAAAAGAAAAGGAATTTAGTTTGAGAAAAATATGATTCAATAATTCAATAAAAAACTAACCATCGACCAGGACGACTTCCAAGATCGTCGAGGAGGACATCGGTGGATTCCCGGAATCCGAGACAACAATACTGATAGCGTGAATAGCTTGTTCTTCTCTGTCCAAGGGTTTCGCCACAGTGATTAATCCACTTTCGGAATCAATATGAAACAAATCCGAGTCGATAGAGAATTCCAATTTCGCGTTTTCTTCTCGATCGTTGTCCTCTGCATTCATCTTCAAAACATGAAATCCAACAGGAGAATTCTCAGGAATTTCCACGGAGAGAGGGTTGTCGATGAACACGGGTGGGGTATTGACATCATCGATGACTATATTAATTGTGCATCTCCCTTGTAACCCGTCTTCATCAAGAGCGACAACGACGATTTTCAGTTTTTGATCCGTCGGGACGAATTCTTGAGAAAGAGAAAGAAGAGCACCTTGAGATCCGAGGTTGACGAGACTGAATAACTTTTTCGACATCTTTTCTATTTTGTAGGTAATTTTTGAATCGAGATCCGGATCCTTGGCCACGAGTTGAATCAACTTTTTCCCCCTGGGAGTGTTTTCACTCAAAGTCAAATTGTAGACTTCATGTTCGAAAACTGGAGGATTGTCGTTGATGTCCTTGATGAAAATATTCACTAATGCCGTTGTGTTCAATTTCGGACTTCCTTTATCTTCCGCAACGACTTCCAGTTCATATTTGTCTTTCTCTTCCCGATCTATAGGTTTCAGGGTTTTCAAAGCTCCAGTAAGAGGATCGAGTTCGAAAACACTAAGACCGTTTCCTCCGACGATCTTATACTCGACTTCTCCATTGGTCCCGAAGTCGTCATCGACAGCCAAGAGTCTTCCCACTTCCTTCCCGACAGGAACATTTTCTTCGACGACGATGGAATGCCCTTCGCCATCGGAAGAAACGAAAACAGGAGCATGATCGTTGATGTCCTCGATATTGACCTCAACATGCACTGTAGTCGAGTGGGAAGGCTGGCCTCCGTCCTTGGCCCTGATGAGAAAAGAGATCGGAGATTGTCGAGGATTGAGAGGTTGACGGATGGAAAGTTCCCCAGTATCGTAATCCAATAAAAACAAATCTGCTGTCGTTGTAGTGACCATACTGTAATGAACTTTCCCGTTTTTCCCAGAGTCAATATCATTTGCGAACACTTTTCCAATCACTGTAGGAATAGTAGTGTTTTCTAATACTGTAAAGTTGTAGAACTTCTCTTCAAACTTCGGGGAATTGTCGTTAACATCGATCACGATGACTTCGACGAGGGCTTGGGAGGACTTCGGAGGAGATCCTTTATCTGTCGCAATCACGTTTATTCTGAAGAGCGACTTTTCTTCTCGATCCAGTTTCGTTCTCGTCGAAATAACCCCAGAGTCTGGATCTATCTGGAGGAATTTGGAGCCTTCTCCATCTTCGAGGGAATAAACAATATTGCCGTTTTCACCTTCGTCGGAATCTGTGGCAAAGACACTTAGTACCGTGGTGCCAACCAAGGCGTCTTCTCTGATTTCAGAAAAGTAGGAATTCTTTTCGAAGATCGGAGCATTGTCCTGGACATCAAGGACTTCGACGATTACCGTAGTGCTGGCAGAAACAGAAGGATCCAGCTTCTCGTATACCATAATTTTGAGAACATGTCTCGAAAGGAATTCCCTGTCCAAGGATTTTGCCAAAGTTATTTCCCCATTCGTCGTGTCGAGAGAGAAAAAGTTCGCGGATCTGGAATCTTCTGGAGCAGACATGGAATAGTAGAGAGGTTCGTTTTTTTCGTGAATAGCCGTGACTTTCGTGACGACCTTCTTCACCGGAGCATCTTCCGGAATTTCCAAGACGTAGCGTTCTCGTTGAAAATGAATAGGAAATATTTTGTGATTCCTTCTTCGCAGCCATCTTTTACTTCTTTTTCTCTTAGAAATTTTGATCCACGAATTTTCAACAAATCCGTTACATTCGGTCTTGAAAAAGAATTTTTCGGAAAAACTCCTCAGACAGATTCTCTTTTTGGAGAAAAAAATCCCGGAATTTTCATCAAGACCGAAATCCGAGGAAATAATTAAAGGAAGAAAGCATGGATTCTCTGGATCTTTGGAAGATTGAGAATTTTCTTTTTTTTTCAAGGTCTTTTCATGAGGCCAGATAGAAATAAAACCTCCCGGCTCCAGACAATTTTTATCAGGATGCGGCAATCGGAAATCTGATCCCGGATTTATTTTCGGACAGGAACAATTAAAATCCGCGGATAAAAATGGGATCCAGAACTGGAGGATCAGGATCCGAAGGATCAGCGTCGATGGACCTCTCGAGGATTCGCCCATGTCGAGAAAGTTCAAAATAGAATCCTCATCAAGGATCCATCATTTTAGGAACAAACATAAAAGAACAATCCTGGAACGTAATTTCGGAAGCTGGCCAGTACCCTTGATGGATGACCATTTGCCGAGACGGGCGGAGCCTCATGGACCAGAGAGCCACGAAGGCATATAGCCATATACGCATATAGATCCACAGCTCTACAGAGGTCCTCCTCCAAAAGGTTCCAGCCGGCTCCGAGGGTCCGTAATGAGACAAGATGTGGACAATGTGCGATGTCCCTGTCCCTCGGAGGTCGTAATTAAAACGAACGAACAGCCACAAGCAATTCATACCTTTTACGACACGGTTTGATGAAATTCCGCTCGTTACTCATGAAATTTCGAAGATATGAATGCAAATTTCATCAATGAAAGTATTTCACTTTTCTGTTTTTAAATAATAAATGAAACACAGTAATTGTGAATAATTTTGTGCAAACATAACTTCGATTTGAAAATTCATTTTTTTTGTTAATTATGAAATTTGATGAAACATTTTGTAAATTTCCCCATAAATTAAACAATTATAAGAAAATTTGTAGCCTTTTTATGAATTAAAATTCGAAAAATTTAATTTACTATTGTTTGTCTATTTGCTGAACGATATTCTAGAAAAAAGTCATCTTCCGTGGATTAAAAATTCTATAAAACAATTCGTAGGTTTTTCAATAGAATAAAATATTTACTAAAATAATTCGTAACTGTTTCCTCGTAAATTAAAAAAATCAATGCAGAAATTGATGGATGATCTTCATAAATTAAGAAATCTTATAAGGTAATTCATCTGTGCTCAATTATCCTTTTCGAGTGGTCATTTCCGGCGGTTTCATGCTACATCAAAGAAAGGTCAAATCTCGAAATTCTCAAAGAAAAACAGATCTCGAAATTCAGGTGCTTCGATCTCGGCAGATGCTCTTTCCGACCCAATCAATCTCCTTGAAAATCTCGGCTATTCCAAAACAAAAATTACCTTCATTTCCGATAATTTAAAAATTACTTTTTTAATTTCCAATAATTGAAAGATTATTTCTTTATTTTTGACATTTTCGAAATTATTACTTTTATTTTTACTAATTTTAGAGTTATTATTTCTATTTTTAATATTTGCGGAATTCCCACATTGATTTGCGTTTCCTTCTCGGTTACCTTCCGGCAGTTTCCCCGATTCAATTTCATATGAACAAAAAGGAACATAAACAATACATCCAAAAGTCCTCCCTAGGTTGAGTAACTCATGTCGGCATCTGGCTTCCGAACCCAGCAACAGGCTGAAGTGACGACGACCGAAATCCGCTTTATGCAAATTTTGAAATAGTGCCGGGGGCTGACTTGTCCTCTGGGCATAAATTACAAATCGACGAAATTTGCGCAAGAAAATAAAATTTCAGAACGAAAATTTCTTAACAAAATTTAAAAGTCCATTTTCCCGAAAGTACTGCCGCTAAAGATCAGAGAGAAAAGAAATATGTAAAGTTATTTTGTTCTTATTTCAATAAAACTTGTGTATACATCTTAAAAAATATTATTAAAGATCGAATGATGACAGAATACTCAGAATTATTCTACTTTAGTCCAATAAAAACTAAAAGTCTACTTTTTTTAAAATAATAAAA
Organism: Halicephalobus sp. NKZ332; assembly: GCA_009761265.1. Taxonomy (NCBI): domain Eukaryota; kingdom Metazoa; phylum Nematoda; class Chromadorea; order Rhabditida; family Panagrolaimidae; genus Halicephalobus; species Halicephalobus sp. NKZ332. The sequence goes on from VOSG01000263.1 coordinate 16,386, forward strand.
ATTTAAAATTATTCCGTTTTAATTTGAATAAAATTTGAAAGTTCAATTTTTAGAAAACATTACCAACAATGAAGAAAAGATGAAAAACCAAATTACTTTAGGAAATTAAAAATATCTTTGTCAGTTTAAAACTTTCGGTTACTATAAAATACCGTAAAATTGAATTTTTATAGATTTAATAACGTCGAAAAAACTTATAAAAATAACAGTGACCTCCGATATCAAATGTCAAATCCGGATTTGGTCATTTGTCTGGCTAATGTGTCGACAATAATCCCTTCGTCCCCTAAATTCGTCCGGTTTGAAATACCGGTCATTTTGATCCAGGAGTTTCACTGATCTCCTGATCAGAATTTCCGGATCTTTTATTTTTTCAAATTTCCATGGAAAATGAGGAAAAACTGTTCTGTCCGATGATAATCTTCTATTTCAATTTAAATTTCGATATTTTCCTTATTCTTATTTTTATTTTTTGTATGATGGGTACTGTAGATGCCGGTAAAAGTGTTATTTCCATGGACATCGACAGCGTAAATTTGTATTGGCATAAAGTCACACTCATGGCGGTCCTCAGGGTGAGTAAAGATCCACAGTAATTGATTTTTTGTGAATTTCGGAAGGATCTAAAATTTAGGAACTCATTTAGAGAAAACTTTGTAAAAATTTTAATTTCCAAACACTTTACACATTTGGAGAGAAATTAAAACCTTTAAATCCATATGGTGATCAGAATCATTCAGAGTTCAGTAGGAATTTCCTGCAGTCGAGATCGAAAAAACCAGAAAACAGATTGTTTGGTTTTTAATTTACACTTTTAGACAAAAGCCAAATCAATAATGTCAGAAAGAGGTTTTCCACATATCGAGAAAGTACTGTACTCCGAATGTGCTTCAGAAGCCAACACTCCTGTCAAGCTGGCAAAATGTATCACAAAACTCTTGGAAGCTCGAGATTTTATGAGATCGAACCAAAATCAAATTAATTTCGGATTCTTTACGGAGGAAAAAAGACACGAGGTTATTCAGGAACAACTTTTCAATGGATTCAAGAATCTCTTTTCTTCACAAGATCGCACAGTTATACGGTATCCAGATCGATTGATCCCAATTAAAGAATTTTACAACGAAAATGAGCTCAAAAGAAAAAGAAAGAAGCGGGAAGTTTTCGAAAATACAGGTGAGTATTATTTTAAATATCTCTGTCAATATTAAGTAATATCGAAGGTTTAATATATATCACTTAATTTCAAAAAATCAGTGAATGTTGTATACTTTTAAAATTTCAGAAACAAAGTACAAAAATTTGGATAATCTCAGAAAATTGCAAGACTACATTTATTTTTCTAAAAAATGCAGCGAGTATATGGAAAAATTAAACAACGAGAATTCCAAGTTTTTCCGATCGCAAAATCTTCCGCTGGATATGCAAATGAAGGAAACTACAATAAATTCGGAAATTGATGAAATCACGAAACTCATCGAACAAGTTACGGTAAATAAAAAATTTTTAAAAATAGATTAATTTATGAAAAAATTCAGAACGAAAAATACTCGATTTTGTCTCCACAAATATTACCCTTTATGCCAGGACGAAAGTTAAAGAAACACCTTCTCTCACCGACTCTGCTGAGTTTCAATCAAGAGGGATTTTTTTCGATCCCGGACGTCCTGGAGGTAATTCAATTAATTTCTTGATAAATATTACTCTAGTTTTTAAAAGTATCTCTATTTGAATTTAGGTCTACTTTCTACATTAATTTAATTTCTTTTTTGCATTTCTAAACCTTATCTATTTCCTAAAATATTTTATATTTTTTGACCCCAATTTAGTCATTTTTTGCTTTTTTTAACTTAACTATTTTTGCATTTTTATTTTAATTCCACTTTAATTATTTTTGGTTCTTTGTTCCAATACTTTTAATCTTTAAAATTTATTTTTTGATTTTTGTCTCAGTTATTTTTTAAATTTCAATTACATTTTTACTTTTACTTTTTAAGGCTTTTAATCCTGGAAGAGAGGAACAGGAAGCCTGGCTCGATGTGATTCTCGAAGTCACAGGAGCAGGAAAAAAACTGAACGATTTCATCGAAGAACTTGCACCAAACATCAACCAGTTGAAATCCAAAATTTATCCGGCGGTGCAGAAAATGGAGGACATGGAGAAACGATTTGATATTTTGAAACAAACTTTGTCGAGGGAGCAAAATGAACAATTATCAAATGACGGCTACACTTTTATGGACCTTGACCAAATGGCTTTTATCCACGGAAATGATCCTTCATCTAAAAAGTTTCCGAAAACAAAAGAGGAACATGAAAAAAAACTGGAAGACGATATTAGAAAACTGGCGAAATTCGACGGGAAGTTCAATTTAAATTCTGAGAACTCCAGATTCAGAAGACAAACAAAAAATCAAAAAATGTTTATTAAAAAATCAACTAAATTCAATAAGAAACCAAATTCGTATTCAGAAAGTTCCAGATTCAGGAGACAAGTAGGAGACAATCGAGTAGATCAAGGCAATGTGGGAAATGATGGAATCGGAGGAAATAGACAAGGCGAAGGAAATGAAGGAAGTGGAGAAAATGAAAACAATGGAGAAGGTGTAGAACATGAATTCTACGATTGGAACGTTCTCCGACCCTGGGCATTCGTGAATAGAATGAATGAAACAGTAGTCTGGGAAGCTACCATATTGTCTCCTCATGCCTTTTCTGTAGAACATTTGGCTATCGAAACCCTCAGTGTAAATTTTTTTAAAGATAAAATTCGTAAATTTCAAAAATCTAAAAATATTTCAGTTTCACTTACTTTCTCCAAGGGCCTTCCAGCCAGCCCTTCTGAGTCCTTCCATACTGCTTTCCCGGGTCCTATCCCCCCTGGCTTTCGGGGCCGAAGTTCTTTCCCCGAGAGCTTTTGTGGCTTTCGTCCTCTCCCCACAGACTCTTTTCACCGAGGTACTTTCTCCTCAATTTTTCGAGGCCCATATCGCCAGTCCGGATGTCTTGACGATACAGATACTGAGTCCAAGTTTGTTTTTCTAAATAATTAAAATCCAAGATTTAACGGATATTTTTGAAAATGATTGAAAAAAATCAAAAGCTCGTGACGAAAAAATTCCATTGAAATGTTTATTTTTCTGTTTTTATTTTTTGTTTTCTCTTGTTTCTTATTTTCTACATGTCATTTGTTATCATATTATGACGAGAACTAATTTCAGACATTTTTGCTCCGAGAATAGCATCCCCGGATATTGCCGGAATTATAGTACTCAGTCCGAACATCTTGTCCCCACGTATTTTGAGTCCCGAAAGAATGCTTGTTGAGGTAATCATTGAAAACAGGTGCGAAATGACAACTCTTTTTTAGATTTTGTCGCCTCATATTTTGGGTGGCGAAGAGACAGAGGAGGAAGAAGAGAGCAACTTCCACCACGAATCCGATCTTCCAGAAGCCCACAAATACCATAGACATAGTCAAGGGAAACCTGGGGCAAAGCCCCCTTGGCTATTGGATAAAGCAGAAAATGAACAATTATTCGGACCATCTGATCGTTTCCCGCTCTTTTAATAAACAATTTCGAAAAGTTCCAGATTGTTGAAATAATTTTGAAAGCTTGTTTTTATTTGGTAATATGACCTTCACTAAAAACAATTTCGAAGGTATTTATATACTTTAAACTGACGAGAGTCGGTGACTAATTTTCTAATTTAAAGTTTTTAAAAAATTTTAACCAAAGTTTTTGAAATTTTTTTATTTTCAAACTTTTAACTTTTCCTGACTTTTGATTTTTAATTTTTATCTTTCAATTTTTATTTTTTTGAGTCTTATTTTTGGTTCTTTGTTTAATGACAAATGTTCAGGAGATCTCGAAAGTTAACTAATTAATCTCCCGTGTCATTGAGAAACCGACTTAAAAGAGGAACAATTCTTCTTCATTCATCTAGTGAGCTTAAAGATCTTTTTTGCCGCTAAAGATCAAAACAAGTTGATTATTTCTATCGTTATTCTTTTTTTTCCTGTTCGGATTTTGAAAAATGATTTCCCCGACAGAAAATCAGAAATTTGCTATTCCCCTTGTTGAAACAGAAGTCGGTCTGGATTCAGGACGCAACTTTGTCCCGAAAGTCCTCCGGGATTCCAAGGGTCGGATCAAGAATGCTTGCGGGTCCATCAAAGGGGGCAACTTGCCGAAGGGAGATCAGCCTTCCAAGGTGATCACAGAGATGATAGGTAGTCACAAAGCTAAGTACATTCAGCAGATCATCCCCAGCATCTGGGGTGGTGGAAGTCATCTGGATAATATCATTTTCCCTTCCCACAAACAGGTCTGGATTTATTTCGGTAGTTATTATTTGGAAAATACATATTATTTAAAAAATTCAGCTTTAATGAAATTATTATCCGAAAGATGTTATTATTGTAAAAAAGCTGTTTTTTAAGAAAATTATTATTATCGAAAAATTAATTTTTGAGGAATACTTTTTTCAAAAATATCATTTTAGTGAAAAGTAATTTTTTCAGATAAAAACAAAGACTTTTGGCGTATCGAAACTGGACCAAGAAATCGCTGATCATCTTTCAAAACCCGGAAGTTCGATTGTTTTTTCTTTCGATTACAAATACGAAGGAGCAGAGATTATTCCCTCGAAAACAAGGAAGTTTATCGATCTTATCCACAGCGATGGAGAACGTACCTTCTTCAGAAATGGTACTGAATATAAACTTGCAAATTCTGCTTCAAGATAAAAAATTATAATCTATTTCCAAGCAACATATTTGTGGAATTTGTTTCGAAATAAAAATCTTTCAATATATCCATAAATTTGAGAACTTTATTGAGATGGGGAATTTCCCGATGTATTCGTAGATCCACAAGATCTGTTCCGAAATGAAACCTTTTCAGCTTTATTTAGTTTGTTCATTCTGAATCCATTTAAGGCAATTAAAACTTGAAGCAAAAAAACAACTGCAGCACTTTTTTGATAAAAAACAGTGACGAAGATTATACATGTACAGTAGGATGGAGGTTTTCAAAAAACCGAATTCGGACCCGTGAAAAAGAGTGAGAAAAAGGTCATTGATCCCGTTCGATGGACCTCACGTCGTTGACTTCGTTTTCGATCAAACAATTCCAGTCGTGTTCTCTTTGGAAATCCTCCAGTCGATGGAACCTCGTTGACAGATCATATGGTGGCGGAGCTAAAACTTTCACATTAAAAGTGCATGGGGAGATGAAATTTTTAAAAACTAAAACCAAAAGTCCCATAATGAGGATACAATTTTAAAAATTTAGATTCGGTAAACTACTACAACAAAGAAGTTTGAAGAGTTAAGATTCGAAAAGTTCATGGCTGAAGAGCTAAAAGTTCATTTTTAAATTAAAGTTCGAAAAGATCCCTTTTATTTAGAAAAAAGGAAAACTTAGAAATGCATGGGACGTTCATTTGGAGCTATTGTTTTCTTTTAAACTTCCGAAAATAAAAAATAGATTCAATTCCGAATTCGAATATTTTATTTATTGAGTAGTGCAAATCTTCAAAAAAAATTCAAGTAACTTTTTTCGAGAAAAATTAGTAACTTTCTTCAAAACTGTAATATCAGTTTTATTTTAAAATACAAAGGATAATTTTTTAAAATAGAAGTTGTTTTTTAATTTCTTTAAATCGCGGAAAAAATAAAAGTTAATTCTTAATTTTAAAATTCATGTTATTTTTGAAAATTACAAAAACACAGACTCAATTTTCGTTTTCCAAAGCTTACTTGACTATTCTCTAAATTTCCGATGAATAAAAAAATAAAATCCGGCGACAGACAAAAATTAAAACGACTTTTAAAATTCAAAATAAAAATAACATGCATTTTCTAGTTCTGTATCTATTATGCTGATATTCACTACCCAATATCAAAAAAGAATTCAAATTAAATTAGCTTGAATTTTCCAGAAATAACTTGTACATCAATAAATCTTGCATCAGGCTTTTAATTTTTTAAATATAACTCTACATAAATTGTAAATAAATAAAGTGATCAACAAACCTTCGAAAACCGCTGACGGGGGTTTCGGTGGCAGGGTGTCCACCGGCCGATAGCGTGACAGAATCTGCGATGAAGGTGTGCCTACTGAAATAAGAATGGTTCTTGGAAAGAATTAAGTTTAAAAATTGACGTACTTGATTTTCCTTGGTAAAGAGGACACATTTTGATTTTTTTGCAAATGAAAGAAATCAAAATTATGGAGAAGACAAAAGTCAAGATGGACCCGAGGATTATCCATGCCAGATTGCTGAAAAAAAGTAATTAGTTTTTGGTTTATTTTCATTGAGCTTTTTTAACTAACAAAATGAGATCTAGAATTCCGGAAACTTTTCGGAAATTCTGGGAATTCGTGTCAAGACAACTTTGCATAAGTGCTCATTTATGGTTTTTTGTAATAGCATGATAAAAATAATAAATGAAATGTCCCAAAATTTTCCATCGAGATTTGTTCACTTTCCTCGAAGACTCAAATTCAGTAGAATTCACATGTCATCATTAGCTCAAATTTGGTGAAATTTACTTTCCGCCAAGAAATCAAATTTGACGAAATTCACACTTTGTCAGGAACCCAATTTAGAGATTCACTTTCCGCCAATTTAAATTTCGGAAATCTCACACTGTGCCAATGAGTCGAATTTGGTGAAATTTACTTGAAGGATTTAAATTTGGGAAAATGCACACTTTGCCAGAAACGCATATTTTTCACATTTTCTTGTTTCTTAATTATGTTTATAACATTCAAGAACTGTTTAATAGTTGAAGATCCCAGGAAATTTTGAAATCTTTAAAAGTAATTCAGTATCGGCACTTATTTCTGAGTTATTTTAATAGTTTGAGTCTTGTTGATACAAAATAAAACAAGGATCAGTTGTCAATTTTTCGGATTTCGACTTTTTGAAAGATCTCGAGTTTTTCTGACGGATTTTATTGACGAATTTGATGTTTTTTGACAGGTGTAAAAAGAAATGATGAATCCCTTTGAATTTTGATTTTAAAATTTTTTCAATATCGGCTATTCTTAGGAGAAATGTTCCCTGAGCATTCTGGAAACCAATCCTTCCAAAATAAACAAATTTAGGTTTTTTTAATTTAAAAAAGAAAATAATGTTTTAAAGTATGTCTGCAAAAAAATTCTCCCAAATCAAATTTTCCTATTTTTGTCTAAATGTTTTTTAATTTATATAAAAGGAAAATAATTACAAAAGTAAAAAAACTCTGTAAAACATTTTATTCCTAAGATATTCGGAAAGATTTGTAAAATTAAACTTCTTGTTCTTATTTTTTGTTATTTTTAATTTTAGTCCAAAAATAGGGAAATAAATTTTGGAATGTTTTAAAGAAATTCTACAAAATCAAGTTTTTCATTTGTAAATCCCAACAGAGCATTATTTTCGAAAAGTCCGAGAAGCTTGGAGACTGCAAAAATCGGATTCTCCTTTGGGAACTCGCGGAATTCAATTTTCTGTTTTACACTAGTCTAGATTTTTTCAGAATTTGAAAAATTTGCTGAATTTCGTCAAAATTTGAAAGAAAAATTTCATTTGTCAATTTCTTTTTGAATGATTTCAAGAAAAACAAGAATTCTTCACAAAGTACTTTTGGGATTTGGTTTTATTTTTTCTGAAATTTTAGAGTTTTTGAAATTTTTGAAACAAGTGCGAAATCCGACGGCTCGAGTTCCAGGAGAAATTTCAAAAGAAACTCGAGACGGCCCTGATTGCTTTAGTTTACTTAATTTTCCTTTATTTTTCGGCAAGAAATTCAAGAGGAAATTATATTATCACCTTTCTGTCTCAGTTTGTCCGAATTTTACTTTCTCGATTTTAATTTCCTTTTTTCTCGAGAAATCTTTTGAATAAAACCCATTGTTCATAAGGACATTTTGAAAAAGGAAACAGAAACAAGAATAGAAATCCTGGGATCACAAAGATTCCAAAAATCCTGGATAATTTTTGAAAGAAAAATTTTCAGAAAATTTCAAAATAGTTTTTTTCAAAAAAAAAAAAGAAATTTGCTTAATGAATTTTTTTACATGGCATTGTTCCCGGCCTCGACTCGACTTCCAATTTGCTTCCAGCTCAAATAGACTTTTCTTTTTTGAAAGTAAAACCTTCAAGGACAAATTTGAAACTTCGAAAAGTCATAATCTTCCACCAGAAAGAAAGCTAAAATTATAGAAATTTTAAACTTCAGAAAGTCGTAATTTTCGAGCAAAATACTTGAAACTTGGGAAAGTCGTAAATTTTGAAAATTATAAAAATCCCCAACTTCAATTAATAGTCTGTTTTAAAGGTTTTCGAATTTGCTTTTCATGTCGCTGGATTTAACGAATATAACTTTTTCAGAAAATCAATATTAATTTAATTTCTTTAAGAATCATTTTTCTCCAAGAAAATTATTTAATTTTTTAATTATTTTTTCCAAAAAATTATTAATCCAATTTTTTCAAGAATTGCACTTTGTACTGTAAACAATAAAATACAAATTTTTTGAAAAAATTCTATTATTGTTGTTATTATTCTTTTCCACAATGTCAACTTGAATACAAAATACCACACATGACTTAAAAAGGAAAGCAAAAGCTCTATAATTAAGATTCCTAATGATGTGTTCAGGCACGAATCAGTATTACTGTAAAACCCAACAAATAAAATTTTGTAAAATTCTTGCAAACCAAAGATTCCGAAGGCTTTCAAAAAGTTTCAAGAAATTCTTTTCAAGAAATTTTAACAAATAATTTATACAGCTTGTATACTTTATGTAATTTTTATAACACAATAATGTATAATTTCCAACTTTTCGCCAATTTTACAAAAAGTCCCGGTTTTTACTTGCACTACAATTTACGAAACGAAACGTTTTAAAACTCAAGGCAATTTCTCTTGAGACAATTTCGTAAAAAATTTTCCTTTTCGAAGTTAAAAAATAATTTGATTTTTAATACCAGTTGACTTTGGTATTTTGCCTTAAACCCGACTTCAGAAATTTGATCCAATGACTCTTTAAAAATAACTCAGATGGAGACCGAAAGCTCCCCCACTAAAAAGGGAAAACATACGTAAGCGAGAATGAAATAAAAAATCGAAAATTCAGTTAAATGAAAGCGGCTACTTTTAACAAATTCAAAGAGCTCGAAGTATTTCTCAAACACGGATTTTCGAATAAAAATCCGCAAATAAAACTGCGCAAAATTATTATTCATGGAAAAACATGGAAAAGGATTAAATCCTGACTGAAGCCCTTGAAGCCGAAAGTTAAGGACGAAACTCGCTTTCAGGAAAATTCGAAAATAAAAAACCCACTTTCAAAAAATTAGAATATAAAAAAATTCGTTTTCGAAAATGATAAAAAGTATAAAAAATTGTTTTCGGGAAAATTAGGAAATATGAAAATTTGCTTCCGAAGAAATTTTAAAAGTATAAAAAACCTACTTTCGAAAAACTTTAAAATATAAAAAACCTACTTTCTCAGGAAAACTCTTCTGGCTTCGGCAGCAATTTCTGCTTCAATTTCTTCTTTCTTCGAGGAAGTACAACAATAAAAAGTTCCTGGATTTATGGATGACGGACAACATGAGGATTGATCCGAGTCATCTTTGAAGTCCGGGCATGACTTCCGATGACTGGAAATCGATGCAGAAGAAAGGAGCTTAGATACAGTATCTGAACTTTCGGGACAGATTTCTGCTCCGGTCCACAAAAAGCAGTTGTAGAAAAGGATTAAGAGAATAATTCTGAAATTAAAGAACCGCATCTCGAATAAGGGAAACGAGTTCATCTCCAAATTCATAAAGTTATTGATGAAGTGTGTAGTGAGGAAAGTCAAAAAATATTTTTCAATAACATGTGGCAGGTCAACTGAAATCGATTGTATTTTTTTCTGGAGTTTTCAGCGCGACTCGAAATTCGAAAAAAACGGAATACGACGCACATCAGCAAACAATACGATGACTCAGGGCGAGCAAAAAAGACCTTGATCAAGTCCTAGAGCAAGAAAATATGGAGTTTAACATTGTCCTACGGAGCAGAACGTATGGACTTTATCACGACCTTGTAACAAAGACATACCCCATTGAGTCCGACAACAAAAAATTACTTTAATCAAGTCCTACAACAAAAAAGAAAGTAATTCTAATCAAATCTCAAAACGAGAGAAATTTCAATAGACTCTCGAAACGAAAAAAATAAATTTTAATTGAATCTCGAAACGAAAAAACTTCAATGGTCTCGAACAAGAAGAGACTTTAATAATTTTATTTAACGAGGAAAATATCCATTTCACAAAACTCAATTAATAATCCATCAAGATAAAAATAAAATTGACACTTAAAAGACGAACCCTCGGGGAAAAAGTAAAAATTATTCAAGAATTAAAGAGTTTTATATTAATGCTCATTGTTAAAGATAGGGTCCGAGACCAGAACTACTCCGTGAACAGACTGCTCTCACTTTCTTCTTTCTTCTTTTTCTAATTCTGCTCGAGGACTTGGCGTGTCCGCGAGTTCGGCGCACCGCCCCAAAGATGTGGCGATGTAGCGATGTCATATATCGCCACTAAGTCCAAGTCTAAGCCCGAGCCGGGAGGGGGACGGAGTAGTGGCTGTCCCAAGTCACTCCTTACTTCTTCCTTTTTCACTATGCAGACGAACATTTTCATTCTCGAATCGTCCTGAAAATTATCCTGAAATTTTTTAAAATCTGTTTTTGACAATTTAGATTCATGTTTTATGTTAAATTCAATTAATTTTGTTTCTCATGAAAAAGTAAAATTAAAAACTGAATAACATTTCTCTCGAACTGGATTAAAAATAAAAATCAAAAATAAAAAGTAATTCCGTACAATACACTTTGGCTCTATTCTCACGGAATGAAAAACAATTAACATCCAAAAAAACAAGCCATTTTTTCTTCCGGTATTTTATGTACCGCAATTTTTCAAAATTCAGTAGACAAGTCAGGAAATAACATCTGAGTTCAAAGACCTTGAGCTCTAACGATTCGGGGAATTATTTTTAATTTTATAGTAATTTAATAAATTAAAGCTTCCAGGAAATTTGAAACATTGATTTTCAAAAGTTCTATAAGGAAATTACTTTCAATTTTTATGATAATTTGGTAATAAAGATCTTGTTAATGAAGTGAGAAATTAGAATTTTTCGAAAGTAATCAAAATGATGATAATAATTCAGAATCCAATAAAAATTTCAAACATTTCTAGGAAATTCGTTGTGAAATTATTTTTCAAAACAATTATTTCTAATTTTTATAATAGTATGATAAAAATAGCAAAAAATGAGGTCGAAATCCTAATTGATATTCTCTTTTTGACAGGAATCTGAATTTCCTGGAATTTGCACTTTGTACAGAACTCGAATTCCGTAAAATTCACGTATCACCAAGAATTTAAATTTTGGAGGATTCATATTTCATCAAAATACTATTCTTTTAATCACAAGTTTTCATATTTAGTGGAAGTTTTGAAATTGATATTGAAGATTAAATCTTTTGATTTTCTGAAGTAATCTAGGAATTTATTTCGAAATGATTTTATAATGATTTCCGTTCTTTATTATAACTTCATCTCTGAATTCTATGGTAATTCTCATTCTCGATTTTGTAACATTGTTTGTTTCTGAATCTATAGCATCGTGACCATCTTCGAAGCGTAAAAAACAATTGACATTCAGGAAAACAAGCTATTGTTTTTTTCTTCCGGTATTTTTTTGCATATTTTCGACAACTCATTTTTACAGACGCTGAAGTCTCAAATAATAATTTCGTCTTTTCAATTCGAATAAAATTAGCTCCTTTTTAACTTGAATAAAGTGGCTTCATTTTTTTCTAAAAAACTTATCTTCTAATCTAGATAAAATAATTTATTTTTCAGTTTAAATTAAAAACTGATTTTGTATTTTAAGTTTGAGTAAAAAATATTGTTTTTAAACTTAAACAAAAATAGCTTTGTTGTCTTTAAATTTAAATAAATAAGATTATTTTGTTTTTTAAATTTAAATAAGAAATAACCGTAAATAAATAACTCTGCAAGAACCGAATACTAATTTGAACAAAGAAGGAATATCAATTACATATTGAGGATAATAGAAGTATAAAAATTCTACAGTGCACCGTATTGGGAGAAACAATCATTTTTTCCAAAATTAAACAGGATTTTCAAAGTTTAAACAAATAATTTTATGAAGCTTACGTTTATTATTGCTGAAGAAGTAGGAAATTTTATCTTCTAAACACCAAATCGGTTATTATTTTTATTTCCAGAAATTTGTATGCGATTCATACAGAACTGTGTTTCAATTTTTATGAACTCAATCCAGCTATGAAAATTGAAATTAAATTTGAAGACGTTTTTAATTTCTTAAATTGGAAAAAACTGCCCGGATTTATATTAAATTAATATTTTAAAAATTAATACTTCATTGGAATAATTTGTCAAATTTTCCCTTATATGAATATTCAACTAACCTAATTCTCACACTAGAGGAATGAATACTTGCTTTAGACTTTGTGAAGTTTGATGAAGATGAACTTTACTAAATTCTGTAATCTGCGAGGACTATTACAGAATTGTGAGTTTATCTCTATGCTTTTACTAGTTAATCTTCAAAAGTTCAAGAACTTGAATTGAAAACATTGTTATCACAATAAGTGATTCAATACCTCCAATATCTTCATGAAGAACTTGCATTTCAAAACTAACACTCAGATATAATGTTAAAATTGCAGTACAAGGAAATTCATCAATTTTATCTCCTCAAATGACTCAACATTTACTAATTTCAGTATTTATCTACAGTAAAATGGAAATTATTCACCATCAGATCTCTTATTCAGTCTGCTTTGATGGGGCAATAAGATTATCAAGAAAGTATCAAGTGACAGTAACAAAATAGAATAAGATTAGATATTGAGTTCGTTTAAAGAACTTAATGTAAGAACAAAGGCAATATTAAAGGCTGCTATAAGTACACATAATGAAATCCATGAGTATAAGATGTTCATACATGGAGACGAGTCAAAAAATAATAAACTAAGGGAGATTACTGTCTTCGCACATCAGTATTCAAGAATTGGAATTTTTGTATTCATGTAATTGTCCTGTGACAAGACTATAAATACTTTATTAAAGCGTAATGCAAAAATCCCTTTAACGAAATCGGTATAGGCACTTATAGGATCACATTTCATGAGATTTGTCCTGGAGCGAAATTTCCTTTCCGAACAGAAATATTTGTTTTTCTTCTTCGGTTGTTGTGATATAAATTTTTCCTGATTTGCCCAGTATGTATCGTTGTCGCAACTTCTTTCGATTTTCTTCAAGGAGGAACTTTTCTTCGAGAGCCTCCTCGACTTTCTTCAGAAATCCCGGATTTTCGAAGTCCGTCGCTGCATCGGTCATCGGAACTTCTGTTTTTTTATCTTTACGGGGGGCCTATCCATTGAAAGCCACGAGGGACGATGATGATTCCGAAGTCAAACTCTCCAGAAGACAGCAAAGGTAAATTTGAAAATTTTACACATTTTTAAAATCAATTTTTAGATTTCGGGATTTCGCTTCCGTCGAGTTCAATGGATGCGAGTACATGACGCCTCAGGATTTCCTGGATTGTCTGATCCTCGATGAGCCTCGAGAACGAGTATTTCGGAAAGTTCTGAATGCGGATACCGTGTGGAAAATGCTGAAAAAAACACCGCCGTTGAGAAAAGGAGGCTCTACAATGTTCCGTCAACTCAGTCACAACGGACTGATTTCCTACGCTGAATACGTTTTCCTAATTACTTTGCTTACGAGTAAGTTGTTTTCTATAACTCATATATAAATAGTCATTTCCCAAACATAATTTATATATGAATCTCCCTTTTCAGAGTCTCAGCAGTCATTCCGCATCGCATTCACCATGTTCGACGACGACGATAACATGAGGATCGATAAAGAGGAGTTCCTAAAGGTTAATGATTGACTTGCTTGTGGCTTTTTTATGTTTTGCTTTCTATCCGATTGCTATGTGCTTGTGTTTAGATTCGGTCCTTGATACTGAACCTGCGAACCGAACGAAGTCCAGAAGAAGATTCTGTAAGTCGTGTAGTTAAATTTACCTTTCTATATTTGCATCAGTGCTTCAAGGAATGCGAGCTTTCGACGTTTGACATATCCACCGGGGCTACTATGGAGGATTTCAACAAATTGGCGGATTTTGTTCCTCAAACTGTATGCACTTTTCCGTTCCCTTTCCTGCACCTTTTTCTGTTCTTCCTTTGTTTCTCTATATTGTCCTCGTGTTGGTTTTTTGCACATTAGTGATATGCAATTGCTGTATATCAAAACTCTAATGTTTTAGCTCAAGGAACTCATGAGGAAAAAACAGGTACCAAATGCCGGAGATCCGTCGACATCCCGCGATTCCACGGTTTGGTCCTCTAGTCTTCTTCCTCTTTTCTAATCATCTCTCGGCCCCTTGTTCTTCAAATACACTTTTTAATCCAATCCATTTCAGCAGGATTTAGCTGTGAAACAAGAGACTACGATCGTTGTTCATCTTTTTGGATTAAGTGGAAGAGATTCGTTGTCGTTTGATCAGTTCAAAATCTTCTATGAGAACCTTCAAAAGGAGTTGATTGAGATTGAATTTCAAGAATTTTCCAGAGGAAAAGAAGAAATATCAGCCGTGGACTTTGCCAGATTGGTCCTTAGATATTCTTTAGTCCAGAAAAATGATCAATCTCCGTATCTCCAGAGGGTGTTCGACAGGTCCCCCATTGGCGAAAAAGTAGGTTTTGATATATCGAACTATAGTAAATGTTATACATCGAGATGTAAATAACAACACGTTAATTACAGGGTGTGACGTTGGCTCAATTCGAACAGTTCTCGATGTTCCTGAATAACCTGGAGGAATTCACTAAGGCCGTAAGGTTATATACAGCCGCAGAACTCCCTGTTTCGAGAGCGGAGTTCATCCGTGCAGTGAAATGCTCAACAGGATTTGAACTAGATCCGCTTGTTGTGGAGGTTCTTTATAGAATCTTCGACGCCAACAACGACGATCGTCTGAGTTATTCGGAATTCATAGCGATCATGAACGATCGTCTCCATAGAGGCTTCAAAAGTCATACAAAAAATAATTTTTCTGGATGGCAGTTGTTCCGTGATTGCGTGATTAAAGAAATTTCGGTAATTTGACTACAATAATGACTGTTAACTACGGGTAGAGCAGAAATATATAAACTTATAGATTTATGAATAAAGATGAAAGATTTTTAGACTCGGACAACAATTCATAAATTAAATCTTGAAGTTCATATTACTGATTATATAAAAGTTGGATATTGTAAAATTTTTCTGCAATTTGATCAGTATGGAATGGTTTCTTATTAATCATTATGCTCCGAATTTTTTTTTCTCATAACAATTCTTATATTCCTGCGTTTCTTTATGTTTGTTTTCGTATTTTTTTTGTTTATTTTTATATTTCTTCATATTTGTTTTTAAGTTTTTTAATACTAATTTCTATATATCATTACATCAACCTTTAACTTTGTTTGTTAATCCCAACGCATCCCTGTACCTTTTTTGTGCTTAAAATAAAACTCCCAACACGAATCAGCTTTTGCCGAATTAACTTTGTCTCTTTTTACACAAAGCTTAGTATTGTTCTTTGTATTTTTATTCTTATTATGTAAATAGAACAAGGTAATTTTTGCAACTTTTCATTATATGAATTATCACGTTTCTTCTTTTTTCAATCACACCACGCTGCTTTCTCGCATTAAATCAGTGTAGTTTTCATTATCCGGTTCTCTTACTCCTAATGACTTTCTAGTTTTGTTTACTTATTGATTTTTCGCGATTTCAGTGCCATGTCGGCTTCATTGCCGCTTCATCTCTGCTGTAGGGTCGGCTCCAGGATCTCCGGACGTATTTCTGCAAGCAATTCAGTGAAATTTCTGAATTCGGGTTTTTCCGTCAGATTCTCGACCTCCGGAATCCTAAATCAGATAGATCATCTGAGAATTAACTCCATGGATGACGCCAAAGCTCTGGTTTGCCACCTGAAGCCGAACGAGAAAGATCTCCTGAAAAAAGCTCTAAAAGAAAATCTCCAAAACGAGAACATTAACATGGAACCATTCACTGATCTCAATCCCGCTCAACTTAGACGTCTTTTCGTCGTTAACATGATGCCTTTCATCGGATTCGGTCTTCTGGATAACATGATCATGATCCTCGCTGGCGAGTACATAGATCAGTCCTTGGGAGCACTCCTGAGCATCTCCACCATGGCTGCTGCTGCCTTGGGGAACATAATTTCCGATGTTGCAGGGGTCGGCTTAGCTCATTATGTAGAGCTTTTCTTCAACAAAATGGGAATAAAACAACCACCATTATCATCAGAGCAATTGGAGAGTGCCAAGGCGAGGTTCATCGTCAACGCTGCCAGAGCCGTCGGACTCGTCATCGGCTGTCTGATCGGGATGTTTCCTCTATTATTTTTTGATAGTACCAGTTAAATTTGAAAGTAACACTGTCAGATGTTTGATCGGGATGTTTCCTCTATTGTTTTCCGATAGTATCAGTTAGATTCGAAAATAATGTTCTCGACTTTTTGGTCAGGATGTTTCCTCTACTATCTTCCGATAGTGACAATTAAATTCGAAATGAGCAATGATGTTTCTGGTCAAATAATTGTTATTTAACCTGTCACAAATAATCCTAGTCAGCTTTATTCAAACCAATGACTCTTGAAGAGATATTAATAAAAGTAGTATATTGATCGATATTTTTACTTTTGTGTTCATTTATGTATTATCTATCTTGCAATATATCAAAATATAGATACATTTATATATGGATATGGATAAAGGGAATTCGAAAACGGAATTTTCTGAATTTTCAACATTTCCTGACGCGAAAAATTGGATTTTTGTTTATCTTTTTTTCGCTATCGATATATTCTTCTGACTTGTAACTTATTATATTGTCCTTGTTCCGTAATTACAATGAGCTACAACCAGAATTATTTTGCCACGTACATCGAAGACTTGGAACAAGATCCTTTTGACGCGACGGATTTCGTCGAGAGACTCGCCTGGAGAATCAGCAAGAGTCAGGATGAAGTTGATCCTTCCCACTTGCTCAAAAAGTTCGAGGAAGAGATAGGAAGTCTTCAGATGTTGAGTGAGCAGTTCCAGGTAGAATTTCGATATATGGAAAAGTTTTGCTATCGATTTTTAGGGGAAATTGAATATTTTGGAGCAACAGAACAACGTGGAGAAAATGCACGTTCGAGAGGAATTGAGTCATCTATACGATAAAAATACCGATGCTTTGGAGCGATTGAAGCAGTTGGATAGTACCATGCAATCCGTATTCACCAAGGTTGTTCATCTAGGGGATCAACTCGAGAGTGTTCATGCCCCCAGAGCTCGGGCATTCGAGGCGCTCCAATTGATGCAGCACTTCGATGAGTTCCTGGCTGATATGCCGTTGCATTCCCCTGTGTTCACGGATCCCGATAGGGTGAGTTTCCTTACTCTATCGAACTAATCCAAGGCGAACGATCATGTATATGTACATATATGTATACATTTGTACATATTTATTTTAGACATATTTCTACATTAACTTCTTTAATTTTTCTGTATTTTTGATAACATTTCTATTTTTACAGCTTCTCGAATCCGCGGAGATGATCCAGAAACTTTCCTCGATCTCCCAGGAACTCGCCCGAGAAAAGTTCGCCAACGTCCAGATACGTATCGCCCACAAGTACGAGGAGATCGAACAACTTTTGATCGAGGAGTTCATCAAATCCCATGATCGGAAAAAGATGAGAGAAATTGCCGTCATTCTATCTGAATTCAAGCGATTTTCTGAATGTTTAGACGCCTTCGTGGAGAGAGTCCAAAGTGGAGCTTTCAGAAGCGGGAATGTTTTCGACGATATTCTTACTCTTTGCGAGAAAACTCAGCCCATGGTCGAGGAGATCTTCCCGAAGCCAGAGCAAGTCATGAGCAAACTCATCCTTAACGTATTTCATGGAAAATTACAGGTATTACTTTTAAAGTATATTCTGGATTCTGAATTTTGATTGATTTTTAGGAAACTGTTAGTGGGAAACTCCAAGAATGCGAAAACGATAGCGACTCATATTTATCTCATCTCTATGATTTCTATACCAAGACCCAGAAACTTCAAGCGTCTCTACAAAAATTCAAATGTGATTCAGACCCAAATTTTTTGAATGCTCTTACTCAATCGGTCTTCAACCCCTATCTCTCGAATTATGCAAAACGTGAACTCCAACTTGTCCAGGATCAGTGTCGTCTGATTTTAACTAGGTATTACGACTCCAAGGGGCACCAGAAGAGGAACATCCAAATCGGCAGTTTCCAGGACCTCAAAAGGGACATCCAAGCGAGGCTTCTCAGTGTCGAGAACTTCGGCGGCGAAACTTTTCTTTCCGAAGAGGTCGCTATTAATATCCTCCAAGAAACGAAAAACGCCTTCACCCGTTGTAGTGTTTTGGGTGGAAAAAAAGACGAAGTTGTTAAAATTGCGAAATCTATATTCGACTTATTGTTGAATTATTTGTATACGGAGCATGTGGATTACGCTATTGAACTTGGATTGACGGGGATATCGACAGCGGAACCGAAAAGTGAACCTCCATCTAATTTCTTCGGAATTGTCCAACAAACAGCTGCTATTACCCATCTTTTTGTGAAGCAATTTGACGATTCTATTCATTCATTGATAAAGTTAGTTTATTTTTCATTAATTTTTATTAATTTTTTACAAACTTTTTTCAGAGACAATACAGCTGAAGATGAAGTGATCAAAAAGCGCGATGCTACCCTCCAAAGAGTTGAAGGACGCATTAATATGGGATTAGAGCGACAGATTAATCTCATTGTTTTATATGTTCGTTATTTATTAAACACGGAACAGAAAAAAACTGATTTCCGACCGGATGATGATTTTTTCGCCGTCGCTGACATCACTCCAGCTTGCCGATCGGTCTCGAGGTATATTTCGAAACAAGGTGCAAAGATCAAGGAAAGCATAGACGGAAGCAACCTCGTTGCTGTGATGACGGAACTGGGAACAAGACTGTATAACACTATTTTGAATCATATCAGGTCCTTTGTCTACAACGAGCCCGGGGGAATGTTGTTGCTTACTGATGTGAAGGAATATACGAGGAGCATAGAGAAGTGGGAAGTATCATCTGTGACGAAAAAGTTCGATGCTCTTCCTGGGTTGATCAATTTGCTGGTTGTCAAACCAGAAAATCTCCAACAAGCTTGTGTAGCTTCGACTTTAGCAGATACAGACAAGAATTTGGTCAATTCCTTTATTCAATTACGTCACGACTTTAAAGGAGGGAAAAGAAATCTAGGACTTTTTCTCTGAAAAAGAATCTAGAAAATTTTCATTGAAAAAATCAAGTCGGGTTGAAATATTTAATTTTTGTTGTTAAAAATAAATATTTATTCATGTTCCTATATTTTCTCTTTTGGCCACTATATGGACCCCGAAGTAAAGAACAGCTGCTATACTGCTGACGAAGAACATGAGGATCCAAACGAAACCTTGGTACCAATCTACAGTATGGGTGTAGATAGTTTGGAGAACAGCAGTTTGGACGATTCCGGCGAGTTTTCCAGCGATTGTACTAACAGCGAAGGTTTGACCTATCTGGAAATTTCGAAATTTCTTAGTTTTGATTTTTTGTGGGAATTTACCTCAGTTGGTAATACTAAGCTCGTGATGAAAGTGTAGGTAAGAGGATTCAGGAGTCCGTGGAGGCTTCCAGGAGCTAAGGAGGCGTAGATAATCGCGGAAGAATTGGCTAATCCGATGACGAGGATACAGAGGGCCATGGATCCGATGGCGAAGACGATGATCAGGGTGTCTCGCACCTTCAGGGCTTGTTTCAAAACGATCAATCCGAAAAGCATCCCGATTATTTCTGAAAATTTTCTCTGCTTTTCTTTTGAGAAATTAATATTTACGTGCTATTGGTCTTATAGTTTTGTAAGTAGAATATTGTTTTGTGTCCCAGTCGAAAGGGTCGAGTCTCGTGTAGGTGCCTATCAGACTCGTTTCCTCGCCGAATGTCAGTTGATCCAAAAAATTCGCCAAGAAGCACAAATACAAGAAAAGTCTTCGATGACCCTCTCTTTCGACGATGAAGATTTTCAAAGAGTTCACCAAATATCGGAATTGATCGATTACCGATGAAATTAAGCTTTTTCTTTCAACGATATTTTCGTTTTCTTCTGTATTTCCCTCAGGCAGTGGATTTTTCAAAACAAAAATGGAAATAATAAAGGTAACCAAAAGTATTCCTTGAATAACGAAAAGTGTTCCAAATTCTCCGATTTTGTCCACAAATATATCCACAGTCTGAGATCCACAGAGAGATCCGAGACTGAAAATGATAGAAACCACCACCATCCGGATTGATAGCATCCTCTTGTCCCCGAACTGATCCGCGAGATAGGCGTTGACGCAGCTCATCAACAACATGAAGTCCCCCATCATCCCCACAATGACGGCACTGAGGAAAAGCCAATGAAGAGAAATGTCTGTTTTTTCTGACCAGATAAGCATGTTGAAAGTATTGCCCAAAAACACACTTATGAATCCAATGAGAAGCGGTATTTTCCTTCCCTTTCTGTCGCTGTAAGCTCCGTAGACAATTCCCGCAATACATGCTATGGGCAGGTTGACATACTGATAATTTTGGTCCCAAAGCACCATCTTTTTGTTGTAGAATTTTTTCATCTCGTCGTGATCCAAACCTGGAGGAGCCGAGTAGACTCTCTTCATTTT
The DNA here is from genome assembly GCA_009761265.1 of Halicephalobus sp. NKZ332. Taxonomy (NCBI): domain Eukaryota; kingdom Metazoa; phylum Nematoda; class Chromadorea; order Rhabditida; family Panagrolaimidae; genus Halicephalobus; species Halicephalobus sp. NKZ332. The sequence continues at coordinate 37,279 of VOSG01000263.1, forward strand.
GGCTTCATTGAGGTGAGGAGAAACTACATTTCTGAAATAATATATTAATCAAGAATTAAAAATTAAAATATTAAAAAATATTGAAATATTGAATGTATGAAGGAATATAAAAATAAATAAGAAAACTCACACTGCTGTGTTGCAAAGCGAAAGAATCAGAATTATCGGTTCAACTTGGATCTTCCAGCTTCCTAAAGCTTTCAAAATGGACTTCCACGAGTTCCCTGTTGGTGTGTCCTGTAAATTTAATTGAAATTTGAAAAATAAAAATAAAAATATTCCTACCATATTTCTTCAGCCAGGAAAAGTTCATTAGAGAGATTAACTCGAATCATTGACTGAGAATAATCGAGAAAAGACAAAATCAATAACCGAAAGATCAACGTGTTTATCATGACCTCTGAATTGATCTTTCAATGTTTGTTTCTCCGTCCTCTTGGACTCGTTTAAAAGTAGGAACTAAAGGTTGATAGTTAAAATTTAAAAATTTAAAATTATAATTAAAAAATCGGAAATTTAAATATTTATTTTGTTGGATGGTCGTTATACCTCCTTTATTTAATCTTCTTAGACTCGTTTAAAAACCAGGAAAATTGATAACTGGAAGGTCAAAACTTTTATCTTATCCTTGAGTAATTTCTACATATCGATTGCTGCTCTCTTGGACTTGTATAAAAATTGGGTTTAGAAAAATAGGAATTTAAAATTTAAAATCAAAGTTAAAAATTAAAAACCAAGAGATCAATGTTCATCGCACTCGTAAATCATTTTTACGTTTATTACTCTTTATTCTTGAACTTCCATATAAGTTGGAATGTTCCAAAATTCAGCAAAAATTTAAATCAAGATCCTCTAAAATATTCCTAGAAATTTGTCTTGAAACAATTTTCCGAAATAGTTATTTATTTTTATAATAACACAGTAGAAATAACAAACGAGGAATAAAAGTCGAAAATCCTAATTTTAAAATTACTTATTCTTCCTTAAGGAGATGGATTTGGCTAGATTCATATTTTGCTAAAATTTCATTTCGCCAGAGATTACTTTTTTTAAATTAAAATTAAATGAAAATTTTTGAAAACAATGTCTAAAATTTAGGTTTTTGGAATTTTTCGAGACAATTTCTTTTTAAAATGTTTTATGATAGTACGAGTCTATAACTGGTATCTGGATCCAAAAAAATTAGAAGTTTAAGAAAATGTGAAAGTGATCTCAAAATGGTTTTATATTAATCCTTATTAATTAATTCCAAAGTAATCTGATTTGAGAATCGACTTACGAAACTTTGAATTTTTAAAGCCTCAGAATTTCAAAAACTCGTTTCGGGACGATTACGTAAGAATGCTCGTTGTTAAATTTTTATAACAGCACAATTGCCTTGCAATTATCATAAATTCAATGTCTTAAAATCAATATGGAGGACTTTTCATTTTTTATTTTGGAATCGGTGTGAGTATGATTCGAGGTCAGGCTATTGTTCGCGTGTTGGATTATAGCCAATCGAACGAGCAAAGCCACGAATCAACACCAATATTTTTTCCGGTTGTTTTTTATTCATATTATATGAGAAAAAAATTAATATATTTCGATCGGCAATGTTCCCTCGGGAACTTGTTCGACCTTCGTAAGCAAATTTTCACAAGGACGTTGGCCTTTGGGCGTCTGAAGGCAATCTGGAAGGAGGGAAACGCCGCGATTTTAGGGAACGATGGGACTCGATTTCGTTGTGCATAAAACAGATGGAAATAGTGAGGAATAAGTTGCCTTGAGAACGACTGACCTTGAGGCCCTGGGGCAGCAATCACAAAAAACCATCGTTCATTTTCAAGATTTTTTTTTATTTTTCAAGGATTTTTGTTTAAATAAAGTAATTTTAACTAATTTATTTTTGTTTTTTAGTTTATTTTATATCTTATAAAAGGGAAAAAATCATTGTTGGAAAAAATTCGATTCCAAAAGTCGATAACGAGTTTTTGAAGGGCCTGACCGGACCGGCAACGCGACGACGATCGAGCCCTCTGGCGCTCCGAAAAAAAGGAAACCTGGTCTCGAGGCTTCCTTGCAACTTCCACTTTTGCTTCAGTAGGAACTCTCAAGTGAAGGTGTCCTCGTGATGACGAGGTTTGGAGTAGATTGAATGGTACATAAAATTTATAAAAAAATAAATACCATACAATGTACCTACTACATCATCTCTATCTGCTAGGACATGTTCGAGAGTCTTGTACTAGGTAGATTGTTTTGTATTCGATCTGTAATAGGCTTGCCTTCACTTTCATGTCCTAGTATAAATTTTTTCTACACTTCCGTCTTCTATTCTGAACTTTTCCTCCACACCCGCATTCTATTGTAAACCTTTTCCTCACCTCCATATTTCTGCTATGAACTTTCTCCTCACCTCCATATTCGCCTCATGGAACATCGGGTGGCCTTCGACGGCGCGAGGTCCGACTTTCACTTTTTGTCGTCCTCGATTTTGTCCCTCATATTCGGGAAAAGAAAAGATCTGTTCCATGTACAGTAGCCTTTCGCGGCCACAATTCGACCCCGCAGGTCGAATCGGAGCAGATAAATGGTCCCTTATTAGGATCGCGACTTTTCCACTGGAGACCATTCCGACGGACAAACTAGAGCTTTTCGGCACCACTAATGTCGTTTTTTTGAGAGGCCGTTTCGGCCCGATCGTTCTGGCATTGTATATTCCATGAGGCTGTTCCAATCCCATGATTTCTCCGGCGGCCACTGCTTTTCGCGGCATTTTTCCTCGATATTTGTATTTTCTCCACTGCACTGTTAGATCGTTTTGTTTTTTTCTTGCCGTGGGCCGCCTTTCTTTTCTTGCTTTTTATTCAACTTTCCTTGTGGTATTTGACCTAGCTGTCTTGTAATTTGCCAACAACGATCAATTCCGATTGCTCATCAAGGGTCAAGAATGGACAGTATCCCAGCAAACTTTAAAATTCCTATTTAAAAATATTTCTGTATTTCTACGTTTGTAATGTTCCAAAAACATTTTAATTTCTTACTTTACATATTTTTAATATTTTAATTAGTTGTGTGCTTTTAGATTTTAAACTTTTTCTATTCTAAAAAAAACTTGATTTTTTCGATTATTATGCTTCTGACGAAATTTGGCTTGTAAATCTCCCTAAAGGGGTATCTACAGCTGGATTTTCAGAACGATTACGACTTTCCCGGCGCCGGATCACAAAAACCGGATTGGATAACTAGTGATGGCGTAATCGTGCCCACGGGCTTCCTCTCGTGAGCCTCAATCTCATTTTTTCGACTTACTCTTCTGTAACGAGACATGTACACACACCCAGCAGTCATTGTTTTCCTCGTTTTTTTTTTGCAACTGTCGTTTCGAATTTTGTGCTGGGACTGTGTTCAATTTCGCGCTCAAGTCAGTCAACAGCCTCTTTTGAACCCCACGAGCAACTTGTCCTCCGGGTTGAGGCACTGTTTACCTTTGATGGGTCATGTCCCTGGTTTTCGAAGTCTCTCTCGAGATGCTTTTTGTGAACTGCCGTGATCTATGCTCCGCCTTCCATCGACAGCTTCCAAAGTCGCTCTCGACCTCACCGGAAGAGAAACGACCGTAGGAAATTCTCTCGGCTTGCCTCGACAGCTTTCAATTTTGAGCGCGTAAGAGAATACGCTTTGATATCACTTGAAAACGCCCTCTGATATCTGTTGGAAATGTGAATTAATACCGCGGATCATGTATTAGTGTCTCATGAAATCACTTTTTCCATGCTGATGGAGATGTGTTTTGATATTAATGAGACTACGACTCTGTATCCTTGAAGATCACGCAGTATCATGTGAGAACACGCGTAATTTTGAAGGAGACGCGCGTTAGCGTTGGGGAGGACGCGTTCTGACATTGAGGGATCGCGCCCTGGTAACGATAGAACGCGCACTGGTGTCGGAGTGAACGTGAACTGGCATGAGGCGATCGCGCTCTGGTATTGAGGAGGTAAAGAACTGGCACCGTGTGAGATCGCGCTCTGGCATCGAATGTGAACGCGCACTGGCAGCCAGGGGCTTTCGGTCGAATTTGACCCTTCATTCCATCTTTGGAGATGACCGAGTTTTTTCTGGCAAGGAAGCTTGTCAGACTGACCCGCAAGTCCCCGCCGTCCACCTGCACCATTTTTGCTTACTTGGCCTAGAACCAGCAGTCTTTTGTGTACAAAACCAAGGTCCGCCGATCGTTCGAACGCCTCCAGTGAGCAAACACTTTCTCCACCGTGCCGAAAACCGTCATTGGCCTAACGGTCATTCTGTTTCTATGTTGGTCCATCATTTTCCATGTTTTTTCCTCACCAAAGTTCCAGACTTTCTCGAACAGCCAGGATCCATGAAACACAAAATCCTGGAATATTACGAAATTCCGTTTCGAAATTAAGGAAAATAATTTCTACAATAATAAAGTCGAATTGACGCATGAAAGTCTAGATTTTGGAATTTCGTAAATTTTTCTCGAGACAGTTTCTTAGAAATATTTATTTTAATTTCCTAACAGATGCTTGTTTTTTTTAATATTTTTGTTTTCGACCGACTTGAAGAAAAATTTGGAATTGATTTTCTGAATCAACCTGATATTCCTTGTGATTAGCTTTCGAAATCCGATATTCCTGATTCTGAATTTTATTTTTAACTACTCGAAAATCATGGAGATCATTTCCGGTGACATTTGCCCTCGGAAAAACGACTTTACAAACTGAAAGCTCTTGCGCGCTTTTGTCGGGAAATCTTTTATTCCCTCTTTTCAACGTTTTCTGATTTTCCTCAACAACCTTCCTCTTTTCATCGACCAGCTTTCTCTGCCGACTGCGCCAGTGGCTCAGTTCCACGCTGATCGTCAAATGTCAACACAGCCGGCACTGTAGGAGAGTACCGGAGTCGACATAGACACACATCCTTACCTCAGTTTTTGAATTTTTGTCCCCGGAATTGGACAAACGAAAGGGAATAGAATCAAGAAGCGCAGGAACACGCACAGTTCAGGGTTATTTCCGTCAGAGCTTTGTTGCCCTAGAGTCGAAACGGGGTTTGCAAACAGTATCAAGAGGGGTGCCACAGGCTGAGTTGAGCAACTTTTTCCTTGTGTAAATGAAGAATTTCTATATGCCACTCCTAGTGATTGTTTGATTTTTCCAAAAAAAGCAAAATTGGAACTTGGGAAAGAGGAATATTTTTCTCTAGATGATGATAAAACTGCCTTGGGCACTCTTCATCGGAGTCTTATCAGCTCCCTCGGTACTGGTCCCGGAGTCGAAACACCTCCAGGCATCCGAGAGTCTCTGCTTATCATTCCCTTCCAAAAATCAGAAATTTTCCTTTTTCGTTTCTTCGCTAGCTTTTAGTTTGGTATTTTATTCCTATGAAATCACATATTCTTTTCGAAAAACGGAACAAAGACAAAATTTATGTTTCTTTGCCTTCGGCAAGGATGGCCAGATGCGCGACTCACATTTTTTTTCATCCTGGAAATTTTTGTCTTGGCCCTTGGAAACTAATTTCTGATCCTGGAAATACTCGATACTGATAATATTGATTTTCGGTGCTGATGTTAACTTTCGATTTTGAAAATATTTGCTTTTGGTTTTTGAGAATATTACTTTGTGATTTTAAGGTATTAATTTCTAATTTTAAAAATGTTTGATTTCGAAACATTAATTTCCAATATTAATATTATCGAAATCTAGAATTAATATTTTGAGTTTCTGATTCTCAGGATACTTCATACTATCCTGAAAATGTGTTTTTTCATCCTGAAAACTCCAATTCCCCATCCTGAAGGAATTAAATCCCATCCCAAAAGCCCGATTCCTTGTCCTGACAGGGCTGATTTGTGCCGTTCTCTCCAGGCAGATTTGAAATGGCCTTACGGCTGGAGGCCAAGGAGAAGAATACCCTACATATACTGTTTTGGCGCCAATGCGCCTCACTGTCAGTGCGAAAATGCCACTGGCAATGGTCTTGATCTTTGGAAACGATTTTCTCATTCGTGCTTTTTATCTTCGGTTTTTGAGAAAAACGAATTCTTACGTAAATACGGTACTTTGATTTTTCTGAAGTTCCGGTGTCTTGAAAAATCGTAAAAATTTGGAGATAATTATTTTTACGAAATTGCCTTGGGAGAAATCTCAAGAAACTTGGGAAATCAATGAATTGGGTTTAGATCTTCATGCTGAAATTTATTATTGATTTTGGTGTTTTTCAAAGAAAATTAAGAAATCAATCTTTTATGGAATGTGGATTTATGGAATTTGAACCCTGAGGGCGGAATGAGTAATTTTTTGTTAGGATTTTTGGCGCCACTTTTTATCTTTTTTATCACCTTGTTATGAAGTTTGTCCATGATCACTCCAAAGTTGTCCCAACATGAGTTTCTAGAATTTCCTGTTTTCCGTTTCAGGAATTCCGAAGATTTATATTTGTAGAAAGTGATTTCGATTTTTTCCGTGGTAGAAAACTCGAAACGATTTATTCAAAGTTTGTAAATACCAAGTGTTTTCAGCGGGAAACTTTTCTAATTTCGTAACCAGTTGATCTCCGAAGGCTGACATTAGCAGATCTCAAATGCCGGTCGCTGAATCGGTAACCCAAAGCGCGCAACAGGCGATCGACCTGATGTCTGTCCTTAGAGCAGTTTATCCGGACCTCACGAAATCCTACGAAAACATCAACACTATCAACCCTGGAATAGCACAACTTTCTGCTCTGTCCGTCAAAACTGAGCAGATTTACGGTGGAATCCAGGATGATTCTCCAAAATGCAATGATCTGAAATCCCCAGAGCAGCCGAGTTCGTCGACGAGTTCCTCCCCCAGGGGCAGTGCCGGGAGGTCCGACTCTCCGGCCTCTACAGTAGGCAGTCTCCCGAAGGAGTCCGAACATGGCGAGAGAAAGAGACCCATGGCGATCCAGGAACTTCTCCAGAGCAAGAAAGCTCGTCTCGAGAAACTTCATTCTGTAAAGAAATCATTTATAATTTAAAAAATAACAAATCTTTCTAGGTGAAACCTGAAGGTCAAACTTCAGAGCGACAGTCTCCCGTCCCCTCGGCTTCAGAAGCCAGTTATGGACCATTGGGAGACATTGTAGATCGGATCGCCAGAGGGGACGATGAGGATAGCGAAACCACGAGTTCTGGGGGGAGTGTCAACGGGTCAAGTTCCGGCGTCCCTCCAGCCACCTTCAACCCCAACTTGTCTACCGATAGTGCTGTTCTTTTGCTTGCTCTCCAAAATAAGCAGTTATCAGAAGGCAAGAATTTCTGCGTAACTCCACAACACAGAATCCCATCAGCTGCAAACGACAGTGGGGTAATCGAGGACCCTATTAATAGTAGTGTTCCTCTCGATCGGGTCTTTGCTCAGGTTCCAGGAAGACTTTCTTTGCTATCCAATGTCGTGAAATACAAAATGACTGTCGGTGAAGTCCGTCGTCGTCTGATGGGACCCGAGGCCTTCAATTTCAGTCTTCTGGGAGCCCTTCTTCGTCGGGCAAAAATGCCGGAAAAAAGTCAGCTTCTCGTGAAGGAACTCGGTGATGTCGGGATCAGTATTGCTAGAGGCAGAAGAAGAATGTCTTCCGTCACTCTGCTTTCTGCTTTGACGGAAAACGAATCTGTTCAGTTAGCGAAGGATTTTCAGCAACTTACCGAAAAGGAGTTTCCTGTGAAACAGCTCGCTGAAAAGTCCATCAAAGATCATTTCACTAGTCAGATGTTGGATTGCTCCAAAGTCGATTTCAAAAACGCGACCGTATTAGCACAGGAAAGACTGAAAACTCTCGAGACAGCGAGAGAAATCACTTTGGATTTCATCAACCTCATCAACATGGACCGGAGCCCTGTTTGTGAAAGTGTAAGTTTATTTCTTAAGTACACTATTCTGAAATCAAAAAATAAGAAAATAATGGACTTTTAAACAAAAAATGGGCGAAATAATTTAAAATGTTTTAGAATCCGATTCCGGTATTGGAGCCGAACATCCAGGATCCTCTCTCGACCTTCTCGATGCTCACCCACGGATTCGGTACCCCAGCGGTCCTCGTCGGGATGAAGACCTTCTACAACTTTTTAAATAGCCAAATCGAGAGCCTCTCTGCAGCACGGGCTGATTGAATTTTAGCAATTATCGTGGATTTCTTATGTGGTACTGTTACCATAGATTTCTCATGTGGTACTATTTAGCTTTATTATATAACGATTGATCTGAATCTCGCATTGTTCTTTTTTCGAAATATCACTTGTCGAATTTTTGTGATTCTTCGTTGTTGTGCTTTGTTCGAAACGTGTTAAATTTTTCGCCTTATTTTAATTTGCTGGCCAATCTTATTTGCAGTGTATCGAATCATTTGTTTTTTAAATTTATCTCAAACAAACAATAAGACGAGTTCATAAAGATTACCCGAAAACGATTAACAGTGTATTTTTAATTATTCATATATCAAACAGTAACGAGTCCGCGAAGAATTGAACTCGTTTTTCTTTCAGAAAGACTTTGATAACTTCCCGGGAAAAATAGGAATTCAAGGTCAGAAAATTTATAGCAGAGATATAACCAATCAGGATCCTTGGTGTTGATGGAGGGCTCTTCTCCATCTATGACACGACAGTACTTCCTGATAGTTTCGCACACTCTTGCAGCCGCTCGGAGACTATTTAGATTTTGTTTAGGATAAACCAGAGTCATACTGTGGGATACATCGGGGGTGTCGGGATAGATGGAGAACGCTGCCCCGGTGAACGTCGTCTGGATTCTGCACACGAAATCTCGACGGAAGTCTCTATAATAAAAACATTACTCAATATGAGGTATAAAATATGCAATATAAAGCCTACCTGTAGCGAACATAAATTTCAGGAGAAAAAGTCTTAAAGTCTGTCAAACGAGTAGCTATATCGAACGGAATTAATATGGACTCTGTGACGCTGTCCTCCGTGATCCAGATGAAGTCGTATTCGGCTACGAGAAATAAGAGCTCATATGGATGAAGATAACAAATAAGTTGGTCTCTGCGAGCGACGAGTTTGGATCCTATGTAGACATCTTTCGAGCTCATCACTTGGGTCCCGTAGCAGCGAATCTGCAGTTCCTTTATGATGTGTGGACATACTATGCAGAACCGTTCCTCGTCGATCCAGTTGTTCCAAGGTAACTTGTGACCCAGGAAAGGAAAAGGCTTCTTGAACAGTAAATCTAGAGAATCGGATCCCGATTTCTTGGATAATGACTCCGAAGTACCGGAATCTGGTTTCTCAGTCATCTATAAATGTTAAAATAAAAGTTTAAGAACTTCGTAATTTAAGAATATCAATTATTCAAAAAATCAACATAAAAATAAGGATTTAACGATATTAGCACAATAGTTGAAACTCGAAATTCCAGTCCAAGTTAAATTGATGTCACTAATTTAACAATAACATTATTATAAATTTAAAAATGCTAATATAAAAATCTTTAAAGTGTTACAAAAATTTAAATAAAAACAACCAGTGGAGATCCAATATCGGAAATGATGAGTGTGGAAGTATTTTATTCACTCTAAAATAACCCTATTGAGCAAAACGAAAGGAAGACTACTGAAGAAATCTTGTGAAATTACTCATACACATCTTCCTTGTCGCATACATAACGGAAAATATCGCGGGGAGTCTTGAACCGGTCGCTGTCGCCATCAGGAATCTCGAACCCGAATTCGTCCTCAAGCGCCATCACTACTTCAACAAAATCGAGGGAGTCCAGTCCCAGATCCTTGAAGAAATCGGAGTCCATCGTAAGCTTGCTCGCATCGATTTTGTCGTACAAGGAAAGAACGAGCTTGATTCTTTCTTCGACGGTTTTGATCGACAAAGGTTGCTGAAAACATTTCCTCATATATCGAACTTTTTATAAAACGAATTTTATAGGTAGAACTTACCTTGGCAGAGTAGAATCTGGACTGATGAAGCACGGGGAGCTCGGATTTTACAGCGAGAATTCCACCAAAACGAGAGAAAGTGGATGAGTGAGCGACAGCGAAATCCAGACTTCCGACGACTCTGGCGGCCCGGAGTCCTCCCAGAATAGCTTGACGAAGCATTATTTGTCCTGAAACAATACTTATCAGTAAAAACAAAAATGAAGAAAGAAATATATTCTGAATAACATCACATCAACAACTGACCAGTCAAAAAAGAAGGAAGAAAGCGAAAAAGTTTCCAGCCGGGACCGTTTTTCCCGTTTCTCTGTTTCAAAACGATAAAAAATTCCACGGCAGTCCGGTATTCCGAGTAATCGGTTCAATCTTTATTCTCTCTGATTACTGGATAGATGATCTAGTTAAGAGAATAATATTCATACAGTGTTTCTGCTGTGGTATTTTTCTTGCAGCTTTTATTGGAGCGTTCCTCCGTGAAAAATTACCTGTCTACCTTAAAGTATATCCACGAAAGAAGGAGAATTGGATAATCGGATCGACCTTCAGGGTTATCAGTAGAGGGGTTTGTGATATTTATGCGATCCGGTCAATTTTTCTTGATTTAAATGTTTATTAAAATCTTAGAACCTTTGACAAATTACGACATTACAAATCTAGCAAATGAATTAAAAATTAAAAATTCCAGAGGGGTGTTCATGAAGGATACTCTTCCAGGGAGTCCTTGGGCTATAGAATGTGGAGTTGTAAATTTGAATGAAAGTAAAAATAGTGGCACTCATTGGATTTGTTATTACAAGAATAATGAGATGTGTTCAAAATTATTTATTTCAATTAATTTTTTCCATCACAAATGAAATACCAATACTCTTTCCAAACAATTTCAATCTTTAAAACTTTTAATATTATACTTCTTCGATACCTGAGCCGATAAAATTGAGGATTCAGCAGCGGCTGCAAGTAAATTGCCATCTGCTTGTGAACTGTATCTCTTTCCTATTCGACACCACCAAGTGAAATGTTCACAATTATTCTTTGCAACTGAATATATTCCGAAATTTTGGTGGTCATACGCCTCAACCGCTCGAGCAATAATCGCATCTTCTGGAAGAGGTTTCTTGATCGAATTCATAATTAGACTTTTCACTATTTCTATATGCATATCTTCCGGTCTTTTTCCAATCATCTTACCCATTGAGAGTCCTTGAATGATTAGAAGAATATTGTCTGGATTATTACATATTGCGCAAAGGTTATCTTCTGCAACTTCGTAAAGTGTGTTGCAGCTGACTTTACTGTCGTTATTGAAATGAACAATCATTGGACAATCATTGTTTTTTTCATCTTTTCCAACATAGAGACCAAAATGAATATAACGTCCTCTGTGAAAAATAATCACATCACCTTTCCGGAAGTCATCTATGAGATCTAAAGGTTTCTTGAGAGCGCTGCAGTAAAGAGGACTGTCGCGCTGAAGAAATTTCTTTGTGTCATTAGTTTGTGATAAAATTTTAAAATAAGATTCTCTTCTAGGATTTTTTAAAATTTAAAGTCCTAAAAAGCCACTTACGCTTGACTGCTGTCCCATCTTAGAAGTCTTTTGGATGATTTTTCTAAAAATAAACATAAATTTCTTCAACACAGTTCAAAATATTTAGATCCATATCAGGAACCTTTTAGATTTCATAAAATTTGAAAGAATTATTTATTGAATATAAGGACCACGATATTTATAGTTCACTGTTCATTCATGATTGGCACATCCATTCATTACTTGAAACTTTTGATATCACCTGCACTTGGTTTGTTCTGATTTCCATTATTGTTGTTGCTGTTACTACTGTTATTGCTTATGTTAATGGTGGGGTTGACCGAGGGCTTGGAGAATGTATCCATTTATGGCAGTATAATCTGAAAAATCAAAGAGTAAATCAGTTTCTAGCACTACGAAATATAATTAAAAGAAGAAAAACTGGAAAAAATATTGAAAATAACAAAAAATGAATTTCGCCTAATTTATTGGCTTTTCTCTCCACCTGATCGTGGGTCATCCAACCGTTATGGATCCCTTAACAAGCCATAAATGACAATTTTAGACTTAACATGCCTTCTTATATTGAGTTGCAACTTATCACTGAAATGCATCTTATGGTTGATAACACTGTCTTTAACGGTGAATATTATCTCATTAAAATGATAAAACTTTTTCATCATGTAACCAGCAATTTTTTTCGAGGAATATTATATTATTTGAAATGAGAAAAAAATTCGTTGATAACCACGAGAAATCACCTCATATACTCTACTATAAAGAAAATAATTATAAAAATTCTTAATTAATAAATGATGATTTTCTTTACAATTAACATCCAATAATTCAACTTTTAAGTATTCTTTTTCTCAAAAGTTTTTGTGTAAGAAGTACAAAATAGGAGTTATAAAATTAAGTGGTTATTTAGAAATTAAG
>VOSG01000264.1:0-49684 GCA_009761265.1 Halicephalobus sp. NKZ332
ATTTAATTTCTATTCCTTGAACTACCATATTCCATTGAAGACTAGTTTTCCTTTTTTAATATCTATCTTTTATTTTCTAAGAACTTGAGATCTTTCTACCAAAATACAGCATTCAAAGGTTTCCAAGATTTGTAAATCATGGAGGCAATATGGTTAAGAATATGTTTAAGAATATGTTTAAGAATATGTTTAAGAATATGCTCATTCATGTTCACTTTTATGGAAAAGTAGGATTTGAAACACCATATTTGATGGAAGACATCTATTGTAATATTAGTTGTTTCTTTGTTTTCTAAGAGATCAGAGAAATTTTTGATAAACAAAAGTGTAACATTGGATGCTTTCTGCAACGCCTCCTGTCGTGACCCCAGCTTCCCGGGACACGCAAGACCAGTCTTTTTCTAGTTTATCCCCAATTGGTCCTTGTTATGCATTGAATTTTTATTTTTTTATGTTTTTATGCATTGAATTTTTATGTTTTTATGCATTTATTGTATGTTCCCTTTTCTCCTATAAATAAAGCACCAATTTCTCGGTGCGTGAGTAGCCTGTCTTACTGCCGAACCGTCGATGAATTATTCAGGCCATTTCGTGAGCAATAAAGTCGTTTACCTCCCAGATGAGTGAGGAAAGAATTTTTCCATGACGGCAATTTTAATTCCACTTCCGTTATTTTTGCAAGGTTTTCATCTTCGAACAGTTAGATTTTTCTCTAATTTCTTCAGAATCTCCCTTTCATTATTCATTTTAAAAAGCGATTAATTTTCCTTTCTAAATATTTTTTAAACTTTATTTTTGAAATATCCTTACGAAATTCCTGAGTTTGGTGCCTTGATGAAGTCAATTTCGACTTGGCATTTATCAGGATCAAGGGCTGTATTTATACTTCCGACTGACGCTTTCTCAGACAACTTAGTAATTTGAATAGATTATATAGTAATTATTATTATTTGAAGCTAGAAATTACATTTAAATTTAACGTAGACATTTTACTAAATTCTTGATTTGGAGAAATAGGAATTTGTGAATTCTGTTATTGAAAAATAAGATAAGTGGAGTTTAGTATGATGATTAGATAAATTTCCTTGGAGAAACTTTAACTTGAATGAATTATGCTAAAACATTATGATTATTCAAATGAGGAAATTATATTTAAATTTAATATAGAAATTCCACTTTATTAAGGAGTCAGTGAATTTTAGTATAACGATTAAGACCTTTCTTAAAGAGATTTATAACGTGAATGAATTATAGGGAATAATTAGTATTTAAATATGAAAACTTAAAATTCGTCGTGAAAATCCTACCGGATTCTTTTCTCTGAATATTTATTTCTCATTAATACCTCTTTCTCGAATTTGTCTACAAACATCTTCTTCCCCAACGTCTTTATAAATATTTCTCCCCGAATGTTTAGATATATTCTTTAAATTTTCCATAAATATTTTCTTCCTAGTTTTTTATATTTCTTCCTGGATTTTCATGGATACACTTTTCAGTGCATCAGTCCGCGTCGTGATCTCCCTGTCGGACGTGTTCCTTTCCCCGTAAAGAGTGGAATGGCACCAACAGTCGGTTCCACAGTTGGACCTGTAATGAATGCAAATGGTGTCGTTCCAGGCCCGGCCCCAGGAGCCCAGAATCTATTGAACCAACTCCAAAACAACATGATTTCCGAACTCCCTGCAAATTCTGCGTAAGTTCATTTTTTGAATTTTTAAATTGTCAAAAATAAAAATATCTATAATTAAAAATTTCTCCAAAGGGCATGTGACAATTTTGAGGAATCCGGATTCTGGAAGAAAATAATTCGTTTTTAATTTGAAACTTGGACATGCCAATTTTTACTTGTAATTTTCCTAGAACCAAAACAATTTTATTTTCTCTTGAGAAATAACAGAGTACCTTCTCGGTTAATAAGCAAGTCCGAAAATTATTGTTTTCAGACAGAGAGAAATTTTGAATACAATGTTACAAGCCCAGAATTTCAATCCACCGACCTTCGATCATCAACAACTTGCTCATCTCCATGCTCTTCAACAACAGGGCTTGTATGCTCAACAACAAGCCACATTGGCTGCTCAGAATAGGATAAACCAAAATGGAACGATTTCTCCCTCGAAAATTCAACCGATGTCCATCTCGAATCAAATCGCTCTCCGTCAGAAACGCCCCAGTCAAGCAGAAGCTTTCTCTGTCAATGCAAGTTCTGAATAATTTTTTAAGATTAAATTTTGTTCTTCAGCATGAACCATTGAGCAAGAGATCTGTGGGTAGTTTTCCTCAAGGAGGAAATTTTCCACTTCAACAACTCACATCAATGACCAATTCACAACAAATGGCGTTACTCCAGCAAATGCAGCAACAAAATTTGCCAACTTCTGGTTCGTAGAATAATCGATAAATTTCAAGGAAGTATGACGAAATCATTTTTTCAGCTTCAATGCAGATGCCGACGGTCGGTCCTCGACCCCAAACTCGGCTTCATTTTCCGGCTCAGGGATTTCCTTCATTTAACCCGACGGGTGGTGTTCTTTCTCAAAGCGATGATGCAATTCAGAATTATATCAGGAACATGCAGATCCCCGGGATGGTGCCTCCCCAGAGGCCCCCGACGGATCTGGCACAGATCATGGCCCTGATGGCCGCTAACAGTCAGCCGAGGGCAAATATGAACTTCGACGACCTGAAAAGGAAAGAGATTCTTCCACAGATCCCCGGACTTGATCCGAATCTACTCGCTCAACAAATGGCCTTAAGACCAGATGAACAATTGAGATTAATGCAATTGAGAAATAGTCCTCAACAACAACTGGCCTTTGCTGCTCTGGCTCAGCAGAATGATCAACGAAGGAGATCGCTTCCTCTTGTCCAACCGAATCCTCTGGGATTGTCTCTTCTGAACCCCCAACTCCAAGCTCAATCTTCTCTATTGACTAGCACGGCCTCGGAAACCAATCCCCAAACCTCGGGACCTCAGGTGTCTTCCCCCGTGAAGGAGGCCCGATCCACACCTTCTGTAAGTAGCACAAGTCCGATCCAGAACCCGGGCAAAAACGGGATCGAAAGTCATTCCCCGAGTCAACTTGGCCCGGATGAAATCCGTTACCAGATGTTCCTTCATTCCATCGATCTATTCAACAAGAAAGTCGTCGAGGAGGATAATGGAAGTATTCTGAGTGAGAAGTTAGAGATCCCTCCGCAAATCGTAGAAGCCGCCAGATATACCCATCTGGCGAAGATCCCGGTCCCCAGCCCCTCTGTGTCCCTCGACGAAATCCAACCTGGATGGCGCGGGAAACTCGAAGGAATCTCAAAAATTGCTCAAACAGAGATCCCCAACACGGCAACTTGATTACGATTTTTAGTTTTATTAAATTAGTCCTAACATATTTAGGCACTTTTCAACATTGTTATTCTTCGTTGTTGAATGCGGTCTTTGATCATCGAAGCCTTTCGATTGGGGATCTCGTTTAATTCACAAAGATCTCAAAAAGATGTCTTTGGGCGAATAACAGGATTTTCAAACCAAAGAACGATCGCTACAAATTTATTTATTATGCCAACAATTAGAATGACAGTGTTTCATTTTGTATTTTATTTGTTAATATAATTGTTTTCATATCGTCACGCATTCCTTCTCGTTGTTTTCCTATCCCGTGCAAAATATTGCTGATTAATAACGTGAAAATAAAGAGTATAATTTATTGAAAGTACAATCAAGCCAACATTCTAGGTCTTTTCTGGAGGGGTTCACAGTTTTCAATTCCGCTGAGAGAAATCCTGGCTTCGGAGGTTTTCATCAAAGGAGACCCGTTGGCCTCGTTGATGTTCGGGAATCTTGTCTTATTGAGGTCTCGGTAGCAATCCCGACATACCGCCATGTAGGTCTCTTCGCCTCCTATCACTTCGATCTGGTTTGTCTCGATCTTCCTATGGGTGAAGGGGGCTGCTTGTCCGCAACGTTTGCAGACGGCAGTCAATTTGTAAGCGTTCTCGGCGAAAGCCAGGAGTCGGGCAATACAAGGAAAAGGCTGAAATTCCATTTTCTTAATAAAATTAAAATAATTAGAGCAACTAACTTCGCGTCGGAAATCCCCATCAAGGCCGGCGATAAAAACTATCTTTCCGAGATTCGCCAATTGTTCGGCACATTCCACAATATCAGGAAACTTAAAAATCTATTTTTATTTTTTGTTTTTGCTTAAAACTTACAAATTGTCCTTCGTCGATTCCAATCACGTCAGCTTCCTCGAGATCATGGAAGACTTCCTTTATCTCCTTCGCCGCGATCGCTTCCATCTTTTTACAATCGTGAGTCGAAGCCATGTTTTCGTCGTATCTGACATCCCCGGCATATTTAACTATAGTCACATTCTTTCCAGCAAGTTTTTGGCGAGTGCAAAGACGGAACATTTCTGTCCTAAAAGTCAAACAAGACTAAGTTGAATTAAAATTAGAAATTTACGTTTTTCCACTAAACATCGGTCCTAAGATGAGACGGATACATCCATTTTGTTTACAGGAACACCGGCTTTCTTCCATTTTATGGTAGGGTTTGAAATCACCCTTAAAAGGTGAGATTGGAATCATCATTGAAGACAGAAAAGATCCTCCGGGACAAGGGAAAAGAGGCAAATCTGGCGGGAGAAGAGTGCGGAAAAACGCGCCAAAAGGTCCTGTCGAGCAATCTTGGCCAAACAAAACTGACCAGTGGACGGAAATTGTCTATCTGGCCAAATAAAAATGACAAAATAGGCGATCATGTTTACTCAGATAAATAAAGATGACAAGATAGAGAGTAGTCATGGTCATTTGGTCAAGGTAGATTTTTTATCGTTTTTTAAACAGATAAGTTCGGTCGTATTGTAAGATAATTTTTATCACCTTTAACAACTCGACTTAACTCAATAAGATGACCTTTGTTGATAACGGTCGTATTTAAAATAAACGTTCATCAAATTTTCTAAAATAAAATTCACTACAAAATAAATAACCATTAACAATCATGTTCACACTAAAAATGAAATTCAATATGAGATAAACGACTATTGATAACCATGGTCTACTGTAAAGCAAGAGATTTTCCCATATTTTTTAAACAGGAACCAAACTTTCGGAAACTTGACGAGTCGATAAACTTTCGGACTTTCAAAAACGGAAGTCTGAAAACGAACGTCTCGGAAAGAAAGAGATCTCCAATTGAGGCCATCTACCCGAATGGGGGATCTCGATCAAGATTTCCGAAATTGAACGGACAAAAAAAATTTAGTGTACAAAATATCGCGTGATTAAAAAAATTCTCTCAAAGGATTTTGAAAAACAAAGCGGGTTTCGAAATACGGGAGCGAGTTCAAAGTTCACACAAAGTGTTTTCGAAATATGAGAAAAGAGATCATTTATTCTTTAAATACAACTTCTATAAAATTAAGTCTGTCAATTCCACGAAATACTAAGATGACTTGTGACAGAAAATGCTGAAGTGATTGAGGAGAGATTTTTCCGTCTTCGGATTAGACGAAGGACGAAAACCCGTTTGCAGAAGTTGCGCCAGGAATATGGGATCCAGAGGAATTCCGGTCGGCACCGGCATGGGGGAAGAGGGCTCGGAGCGAGATACCCCCGGACATGCCTGTCATCTGGCTTCCTGATCCTTCTGAAGCAAAGTCTCACTATAAGATGTCGAAGAAAGCCCTACCTGACATCGAAGTGTCCTGGGATTCGGAAGGCCGTGGGGGTCTGTTGGAAGGGGGCAAGGGCGGTGGAGGGAGAGGAGACCTCATCTGCTGTTCCATCTGTTCTTTCGTCCTCCTCCAAGTGGCCCTGTAGATGTCCTCGTTGTCGTTGGAGACCTGGTAGTGTCTCGTGAAGTTGTCTGTACTGGTATTGCCTTCTTCCTGAGACTTTTGTCTTCCATGGGAGTACGGTGGATCCTGCTCCACATATGGCATGTCGTCGGCGAGGTGAGCACTGTTATAGTCGGATAGACGGTAGATTGGGCTTTTTTGCGGGTTCTCTACCAGAGTGGTCCTGCTGGAGTAAGCAGGTCTGGAGGCTTGGGTGTACGGTACGTAGTTGCTGTTCCTGTTCGACGGGGGAGGGATGTTGTCTGTAGCCAGGGCTCGATAGACACTGTTGGCTCTCGACCCCGCGACATCGACTCCACTAGCGATGGATCCGTAAGCAGTACCGTTGTTGAGAGGGTCGCGGAGTTGGTCGTTCGAGATCCAGGAGGTATGAGTATCTGGTCTCGGAGGCATGTCATTCGTCCTGAAAGATAAGTTAGTCAAGGTGGAACGAGAAAAGACAATTACCTTCTGACTTGTTTGTTCTTGGACTGTCGGAGTTCATATGAAACAATTCCTCCATCAGCCAGTTGCAAGGAATCGAAGGACTCTCTTTTTTCGTGTTTGTACCGACCACTTCCGCTGGTAACACAGAGCATCGTGATGAAGATGATGACGACGACGAAGATGGCGACACCGACGGCGATGATGAACCACCATTTCGTGTAGAACGGGTCGTCGGGGATGGACTCGGGGACCATGAGTTCGGCTGATTCGGGACTGGGCAACCCAATTCCCAGTTGGTTCCTGGCGAAGACCCTGAAGACGTAGATACTCGCGGGCTCCAATTGTCTGTAGCTGATTCTGTACTCCGTGTCTGTTCCCATGACGTTGGAAATCGTGGTCCATTCCCCGATGACGTGCTGAGGTCGGTACTCCGTGAGTTCCTCTCTCTTCAACCGTCTCCTCCTCATCATGTCTGTTTCGTATCGGATCGTTGGGGACACGTTTTTCCTCGCAGTCCCGATGCGTTTCGCTTGGATCACATGACCGACGATCTGGGAGGTCCCTGGGACCCCGTCCTTCCAATAGAGGACGAAGGAACTGGGTTCGGGGGTGAATGTCGGCTTCGACGGGGAGTCGGGAGCACCCACATTGTATCCGATGGTGACATTCTCCGTGACTTCTGCTCCTTTCCCTGCGGCATTCTCCGCCTGGACAGTGAAGAAGTAAGTCGCGTTCTCCTCCAGTCTCGTAGCTAGGAAGTAATTGAGCGAGGTTTTCTGGTTCACGGTGTTCTCGTATCCAGCCGACAGCTTGTAGGTTCTGTACCGAACCACGTAGTTGACGATCCTTCCGTTCGGTTGTTGAGGAGGGGTCCAGCTGATGTTCACGGAATCCAAAAGAATGTCATGGAACCTGAGATCTCCGACGGGTCCCGGGAGATCCTCGAGAGTCCTCATCCTGACGACGGCGGACTGACCTTCCCCGGCTCGGTTGTAGCCAGAGACGGAGACCTGGTACTCGGTGTACTTTCTCAGGTCAGTCAAAACCATCTCGTTCTTTTCGGAAATGACGACTTCTTCCGTGGAGTCTCCTCCGTTGGCTTCACTTTCGATCTCCGGAGAAAGAGTCGACAGCATGGGGGCGTAGCGGATCTTGTACCCGGATATGAAGTCATCATCCGAGGCTCTCCACGCGTCCCAGCGGACTCTCATGGAAGTCGAGGAGAGGGGTTCCGCTATGAGGTTGTCGATGTTCTGTTTCGGGATGGAGTAGCCGACATACACGAAGACTGGTCGGGAGAGGATGCTGCTGCCATATGTGTTGAAAGATTGGACTTGGATGACATAGTGATGGAAGCTGGACAACTTGCTGACAATGTGTTGGATTTTCCCGTTTTCCGGGAGATCCTCGGACTGAGAGACTTCCTCTGTTTTGAACGATTCGTTGGAAGGATAGACTCGGTACAGAATACGATATCCGACACGGTCGGAATTCCAGAAGGTCCTTTCTGGGGGAGAAAATTGGAGCAATATTGAAGAGGACTCGTACGGACTGGCTTGGAGTTGAGCAGGAGCTTTCGAGGGAGCACTCTCCACCGTCTTGATCCACTCGGACTCGAGGGACCAGAGACTGTCGGAGGAGTCTCCGGTGAACTTGATGCGGAATCTGTAGGCAGTGTTGGGAGTGAGGTTCGGTATGTGGAGCTCCGTCTTCTTCGCGGAGATGGAGTTCGGATAGCTGATCCACTCGTCGTCGTTGTGTTTCTGGTACTGCAGAGTGACTATCCTCACGACGGGGTCCTCGGCAGTCAGCTCCCTGTCGTCGAACTTCCTCATCGGCCACTGGACCCAGATGTCCGTTGCTGTGGGAGGCTTCAGAGAGTGCTTCTGAGGAGGCTGAGGGATGGGTGGAGGGACGTTTCTCTCGGAAGTGAAAACAGGAACTACTTCCTCGGGCCCCCATCCTACATTCGTTTCTGCCTTGACTCCGAACAAGTAAGTCGTGTTGGGGGTGAGTTGGGTGGCGGAGAAGCTGAACATACTGTAGGGCAGCTTGACGGAAGTCGCGTTCGCCTCCTGACCGAATCTCCAGTGTCTGACCTCGTAGGCGTTCAGTCTCCCGTTGGGGTTCAGAGGAGGGAGCCACTTCAACCGGACCTCCGTGCTGCTCACGTAGCTGAAGGCGAGGGCAGTGGGTTCGTCCGGGACATCTTCGGAGGTCTTTATGAGCGGGGGATTCGAGTTCTGAGGTCCTTCTCCGACGATAGTGAACGCGACGACGAAGACACGGTAGTCCGTGAACGGTCGGAGTCCCTCGACGGTGGTGGAGTGCTGGTTTGCTCCGATGACTTCCGCTTGGACGGAGAAGCTCTGTCGCAACCTGGCTTCGTCTGGGACGATTCTGACGATGTAGCCGTTGATCAGTCCGTTCCTGTGCTTCTCCTCGACTTCATTCCACTTGACCAGGACAGCTCTCTTCGTTCGGTCCATCTCAGCAGTGACGTTCTCGGGGGCTCCGGAAGGAACGGATTCGTAGGTCGTAGCGAAGACGGTGTCGGAAGCAGCACTCTTTCCAAAGGTGTTCTCAGCATAGACCTTGACTTGATACGAGGTGTATGGTCGCAACCCAGTGAGAGTCAGTTCACTCGTCTTCGGGTTGGACGCTCTGATTTCCTTCCATTCATCTTCCTCTCCTTCGATAATGTCGGCGTCCTCATTGTCGGGAGTGTTCTTCTCTCCGACAGCTCTGTACCGGATCAAGTACCCACTGGGATCCCCGTTCCAATGAGAGGACATCAGAGGGGTCCAGACGAGGGAGATCTGGTTGTCGGATATGGGCTCGGCGAAGACCTTCTCTGGAGGATTCTCGGGATCGGTCTGTCTCGTCTGGAAAACTCTCGTCGCGTCAGAAGGAGCTCCTCTTCCTCGCACGTTCTCAGCGATGAGTCGGAGCTTGTACTTCGTGAAGGGTCTCAATCCCTCGACGGTGAATGACCGAGCCTTCGGAGCACTGATGTTGAAGATCTGGGTGAAGATACTGCTAGACCCGATGCAGGCTTCCACGTGCCACCTCTTGATGAAGGAGTGTCCATCGAACCCAGGAACGAACTGGAGGACAACAGATCGAGGTCCGATATCGGAGACAGCCAGAGAAGTCGGCTTCCCGGGCAGTTCGGGAGGCACTCCGGACTCGAACTTCGCCTCCAACTTCGGTCCCGAACCCATCTTCGTGACGGCTTGGACGTCGATGGAGTACTTCGTCGAAGGAGTCAGACCCTCGACGGTGACTTCGTTTTCACTGACATCCACTTCGATGGTGTGTTTCTCTTCCGGCTTCTTATCCTCCCAATGACGCACGATGTACTTGAGGATGACTCCGTTCGGTTCCTGCGGAGCTTCCCACTTGACGACCACGGAGTTGCTCATGACTTGGTCGAAGTCCACAGCAGCGACGGGGCCGGGGACGTCCTCGAAGGTGACTACTTCGATAGGGTCGCTAGAAGGGCCATCTCCGGGAGCCGTGAAGCAAACCGCCGTCAAGTTGTAGTGGCCGAACTTCTCGAGACCTCCGATCACTTCCTCTATCCTGCTCAATTCGGGGTACACTCGGATCGTCCGATAAATTTCTCCGTTGTGGGCAGCTCCCTTCCAAAGTTCTATCTTGTACCCGAGGTTGACTCCAGGAATCATCTGCTGATCGGGAGGATCGAAGGCAACTCTGATGTGGGTGGAATTCAAGACATTGACGTGGACGTTCTGGGGAGCTTGCATGGGGACTCCTTCCAAAGTGGTCACCTCGATGGGCTTGCTGTAGACTCCCAGACCTCTGTCGTTGTAAGCCGCGACCTGGATCTCGTACTCTCTCCAGGTGATGAGCGGCTCTATAAGGGTGTTTCTGGCATGACTGTTGCTGATGTTCTTCTCGTTCCAATCTGCACTCGTGTAGCCCGAGAGTCTGTACCTGATGTGATATCCCAGGATATCTCCGTTCCACTGCTCGGGCGGAGGAGGCTGCCACTGCACCATGACTGAGCTAGAAGACCTCGCCGAGGCCCCGACATTCCGAGGAGCCGCTGCCGGAGGTTGCTGAGGCATGGTGATGTTCTCCGAGGGTCTCGAAGGCTTCCCGGCCCCGAACCTGTTGAAGGAGACCACTCTGAACTCCGCCGTAGAGGAAGGCCGGATGTTGTCCACGAGAGCTGAGCAGCACATCTCGTTGGGGACGTTCTCGATGACGTTGTCCACGACGGTTTCCCACTCCGACCAAAGCCCCGTAGGACCGATGGTCCGGACGTCGATAGAGTGCTTGATGATCGGGGAGTTCCCGTCGAATCCCGGTCTCCAAGACACCCTGATTTTCGCAGGCACTGTGTCGTTCACTAGAGTTGCGTGGATATTCTGGGGCATGGAGGGTTTCTCTGCAATTAGGTCTTTAACTTTGAAAACTAAATGTCTTCAAACCGATGATTTTCAGCCATCCACTCGCGCTCTCCTCCTCTCCGTGGACGCTCTTTACCGTGCATGTGTACAATCCGATGTTGTCTGGCCCGACTTGATTGATCATCAGATTGCCTCCGTTTATCGAAATTCTCCTCATGAGGTCTCCCGTAGCCGGTATTTCGATGCCCTGAAAAGTGGGATTTATTATCGAAACCGGATCCGGCCGTTAACTCCAACCGGATTTTCTTGATCACAGTAAGAGCACATGGACTCATTTCGATTGTCCAATTGAGAATGATAATTTAAGATGCGATCACTGTTCAGAAAAAATGAGACAATATTCGTCGGCTAGATATTTTTGTGGGAAACTATTTGGCGATGCGTTCCGGACAATTTCTTTCGAACACAAACCGGACCGGTCATTCCTCTCCATGAGATCAAAGCCAGTGCGAGTCATTTTCGATCCGAGCTTGACTCAATCTTCGAATAGTTGTTTTAATTTTGCTTTGAAACGAATTTAAATATTTTTCGAAACATTGGTTTCCCGTGGAAATGTGGAGTTTATGGAGATCGAAATCGTCCCATATGGATGTCCGAGAAAGTCCCACACAAACATAAATCAACCGACTTATAAAGATGTCCCGATGAAAAACGTCCACAAAAACTCACATTTCTCGTCCAAGTCGTCCACAAATCACCCCTTCCGGAGAACTCGTCCGAAAGCTTGCAGGGGATGTGCACGTTGGAGCCGATGAGAATGCTCTGGTTGGAGGGTCCGTACTCGATCAGACTGGAGCCGGAGACGACCACTCTGGCAGCGGCCTCGGCAGTCAGCCCGTCGACGGACTTCGCGAGACAGGTGTAGGTCCCGGAGTCTTCCTTCTTTATGGAGTGAATGGTCAGGGTAGTGGTGTTTGTGGAGAATCGAGGGTTGTTCCTGTCAAGCTCGGTTCCTGTAATTGTCTCATTAACTTTTCTTTCGAAACTCCCGTACCGTTGAGAGTCCAAGAGAGCTCGGTGTTGTGGGGGTCCTCGGTCCCGCACTTCAGAAGCACGTCTTTGCCGGCGGGTACGGTGGTGTCCAAGGGTCTTTCGACTATCCTTAATTGTCCCTCTTTTTCGGACCTGCTCTCTCCGTGGCCATCTGCAAAGCATAATTTTTGAAAGAAATCTTAAGACGATCAATTTGTCCGACAACAAGCTATTCAAGTGAGTGAGAAAATGTGCAAATTGCGTACCATCTGCCTTAATCCAGACTTGGGCGAAATCTGTTCCTGCCAGATTTGAAGCTTTGCATTGATAGACTCCGTATTGGTCTTTTTCCAGGTGATCAATTTTCAGCACTTCCGAACTCGGGCCAGGAATCTGCAATCGTAATTTGAAAACCAGAATGGAAATATTCAAGTCGAAATTAAGAAATTAAGTTCAGGAACCGGAAAACAAATTATCGAAATTGAACATGAATTATTTACCCTTTCTTTGTTGAAATACCACCCGAACTTGGCTCTCGGCCAGGCTTTGGAGGTTTTGCAGAGGAGCTTCAGAGGGTCTCCGGCTCGCAGGTTGAGTTCCGATGGTAGACTCTCCCTGTTGATCTGCGGCGCCTCGATGACCTCCAGATGGGCTTCGGCGTACTCCATGAGGTTCTCGTCCCCTGTCTTGGCCTCACAACGGATTCTCACGGAATGGACACTCTTTCCCACCAGAGAAACCACGTTCCTGATGACGAGTCTCCTATTCGAGTACTCCGTCCTCACCTCCCTTCCGTCCACCACCAGAGGCTCTCCGTTCAGCAGCCATCTGATCTCCGCAGGGTACCTCCCGGACAAGCTGGGGACACATTCGAAGGTGGCTGAGGGGAAGTCGGCGGCGTTCACAACGACGTCCTTGGGTCTCTGGACAATCATGAACTCCGGCTTCGGAGAGTACTCGGTGTCTTCTTCTATTATGTACTTCTCGGAGAACGCAGACCCTTTCTCGGAATCTACTTTCAGTTGGTAGCTCCCGAATCTGCCGGAAGCTTGCAGAACAACGAGACTGCCGTCCGCGGAAATATAGTGAGTGTCGTTCACAGATACCTCGTGTCCCTCGAAGAACCATCTCCAAGAGACTTTCAACGAGGGCGACGCGATCAGTCGAGGCGGCTCAAGAAGGAAGTAATCCGCCGCCGTCACGGTCTTTCGATAGAAAGAAGGTTCTTGTTGCTCGAACGAGTTCAGATCTGAAGAATTAATGGGTTTCCGTCGGAAATCGATTTCACTTCACTTACACAGAACAGTGAGGTTGACGTTGGGAGAGAAAGCTCCTCCGATGCCGTTCGAAGCGTAGCACTGATAATCCCCGGAGTCGATTCGGGAGACGGTCGAGAGGTGGAGTTCAGGGCCCTTTCTCTGGAGAGGTTCCCCATCCTTGAACCACTCGACTTCGAAGGCCTCCGAGAGAAGCGGACATGCGACGTCGACGGAACCCCCCTCGGGCACCGCGATCTTCGAAGGGTCGAATTGAGCGAAACTCGGAGGACGACCCGTAATCAGCTGAGCATTTCCGTCGACGACTGAAAGACCGGCAAGAAAGATGAAGTAGAAAAATGGCACAGAATCATGAAATTTGCGTCTCTTCGAAGTCCGTCTGATGATGGACAGAGAAAAACCTGACGGCATTGCCAAAAATCATCTGGTAAGCCACTGAAGGTACTCGGTCTGAAAACGGAGTAGGAATAACGGGAAAGAACCCAATCACGGGAAATAAACCTTTGGAGATTATCTCGACACGAATTGCTTCAATTCCGATAAAAGTGAGAAATAAACATTCCAGAGAACTTATTGCCACCCATGCTGTGAATTTTGATAGAACAAAAATAAACATCAGGGCCCTCAGAACCCCTTCGATAAAGTGAGGGAAGTTTGAACACGATTCTGGCATGAAACTAGTCGGACCATAATTGTCATATAAATTCGGAACGGAATGGGAATCAGAGAAGGTAAGAAGACAAATTTCGTGCCTCATGGAAGAAATGGCGGGCTAAGAGAACGGATGGGTCTCCGTTGCAGAAGAGGCCGCCGGTCGGGGGCGTAACGATACACAGGACAGCTGGGGGTAACACGACGATGACCACCAGTCGGCGAATTCTTCCATCGCGGCCAATCAGTTGTTTACGCGAGCCGACCAAAAAAGGAATATCGATCGGCCTTGATCTGGTCCACCTGGACCGGCTAATTACGAAAGCCCGGATTTCGGCTCGGAAATCTTCGGAAAATCCAAAAAATGAAGAATGACCCTGGCCATTGCGTAAACTTTCGCGGTCAAGGATGGATTTCTCCCCCAGGAAAAGCTGGGAAAAGGAAATGCCGTCGGCCATATGCTTTCAGCGGAATTTAAAAGTAGCGAAATTCCGCAATTTGAAACAGAACGGAAACAGTTTTTCCGTAACCTCAGAATTCGAAAATCCAATATTCAAATTTACACATCCGAATGGAAAACTCGATATTCAAATCTCGAGAAAAGCAACCTGCTTTCCGGCTGGCCGAAATCGAGACAACCTTACTGTTTTTCATTTCCTTCGACGGAAACAAACACGAAAACGCAAACCTTCGTTTCCATCAACGTGGTCCGTTCGACAGGAGGGTGAATGGCCATCCCCGGTCCGGCAACTATTGTTCGATCTCGGTCGAAGCCGTCTTGCTTAAGCTGTAAAGCCATATTTGGCAGTTTCCCGAAAGAAACAGAAATTCGGAAAGAGCATTGTTGCTGACCCGGAGGACGGGACCCTAAAGAGGACTAATTGCGCGAAAGTGATGCTTCATAATCGGCAAGGGAGAGATTCGTCTTCAGAAACAAATGTTCATAAGTGCAATTTGTGGAATAATAGAAGACCAGGAAAGTAACAATTGTACTCTAAAGGCCGGCCCGATGGAATGGGAACTTGAGAAAACTCCTCTCAGAACATGTAAGGGCGACGGAGAGGACAAAACACCGGGAAGAAAATCTAGTCTTTATCCGGCTAGCTAGCTCGAGGACAGTCGAGTGATCAAGGCGCGAAAAACAAAAATCGACAGTCGAGGAGGTGGTTTCGAGAAAGTCGCTACTGTCACTCGACGGGATTCCAGACCGGAGGCGAATCGATCATGACATCCGGTGGAGAGCCAATAACCGAAAATTATGTCCCCTCGTTAACTGAAGAGAATCGAGGATGACCTGATTCAAAAACCCACTGAGGAACTGCCCCCGGCTGGCGACTGTGAAATTGACTGCTATTTTCGAGATTTTTTCGGACATTAGAAAAACGCGGAAATTAGAAAATATAATTCTTCACTTTTGTCCAAATATCCTCAGACAACTCCGAGAAAAATTTAGGGACAGAGCGGCCCAATTAGAAACTTTCTGAATGGCCATTTCCTCTGGTCAAACTCTCAACACGCGAACAAGATCTGAAAATACGGGAAAAGTTCCGGAAATAAAAGACCTCCAATTTACGAAGATTTTTAAAGAACAAATTAGAAAATGAAGCATAAAGGATAAAATTTTGAGAATATGGGACAGAATATGAAATGAGGAAAAATCCGAAAAGCAAGTGAAATTCCAAGAATACGATGCAAAATCCAAAAATACGGGACAATGAAATTTTGCGGTCAATTTACGCTCCTGGACCTTGTCTACGAGGAAAACAAAAATAAACATAAAACGGATAATCGATCATGTGACAGATTTGATATTTTTGTCTCGAAGAATAGAACTGTAAATAAATGGTCAAAAATCGATTTAAAAAAACTTTCACCGATTCGATCAATGAAGGAATTGGAGAAAAAGACTTTTATGGGAGGTGATGGGAGTGACTCAGTTGGTCCCGCTGTCGAGGGGAATATTTATCATCGGTTTACACAACATTTCGAACGAAGATAAATTAATCAAAAACAACCTCTGAAGAAAGATAAGCTTCTTAAACATGAACCAAAAACAACTTTCGAATAAAGATACTCTTCAAATGAATAAAGAATTATTTAAATTGACCGAAAATTTTTGAACAAAGATAAACCTCTTAAAATAAATTAAAAAAGACTTTCGAATGAAGATAAGGTTCTTGAAAATCAATAGAAGGAATTCACAACAGAATAAAATTATTTAAATTGACCAAAAAACTTCTTCGAGAATATAAATTCTTCAAATTGACCAAAAAATTGAAAGGATACAAACTTTCCAAATTGAATAAAAAATACTTGAATAAGGATAAACTTCTTAAAGTAAATTAAAAACAACTTTGAATGAGGATAAAGTTCTTCAAATTAGCTGAAGACAACTTTCAACGAATTAAAGTTCTTAAAATAAATTAGGCACAATTTTGAAGGAAGACAAGGGTTTTAAAAACCAAAAAAAATATTTTAAAAAAGACATTTTTTAAAAGTGATTTTAAAGATTCTGAAAAGAAATAGAAATTACCTGAATTTAGAGAATAATTCCAGAGAGAGACATAGTTTCTATAATAAAACAAAAGCATTTAAAAGAAGATTAAGCTCTTATAAAAAACGTTGCGAAAAGGATAAAAAGATTTAGAATAAACCATAAACACCTCTCAAGAAGAAAAAAATTATTCGAATAAACCAATGTCAATTTTGAATGAATTTTTAAAATCAACCAAAAACGTTTGAACGGGGAAAAGGTTTTTAAAATTAACGAACAATAAAATCTGATCATTCCAGAGCTTGAAAAACGAGCTTTAAAGGATTGAATTTCGGTTAATCCGGGTATTGGTCGCGCAAGTGGACCTGCGTATGTCACTAAAATGAAAGTGACTGTCGCTATTTTAACGAAACTCAAGCGAGTCTGACCCTTGACAAAAAAATTTACTGTCTTTCATCATCTAGGTAATAGCCAAAAAATGGATTTTCTTTCGTGTTTTTTTATCGCGGAGAAGTCTATTCCTCAAAATCGGCTACTTGACCAATTCGTCGACTGTTGTTACAAACTAGCGGATTTTCTTTTTGAACTGTCCAAAATTAATCGACGATTGTAAATCTGGAAAGACAAAACTCGTCCATGTAAATGCACTTGATTGCGAAAACGGATTCAATCAGGAATTTGGGGCTTTATGAAAATCAAAAGTCAAAATCCGACTTTTTCTATAGAGACAAGATCGTCGGGATCAGGGAAAATTAATAAGCCTTTCCTGAACATAAACAGGTTTAAAATATTTCTTGTCTTACCATAAAAAATTAAGACGACTTATATAAGTATATTCAGATCCGAAATGACTTATCTTGCAACGAGAAACTTAAGATGGTTTTTACAACGTGAACAGGTTCAAAATCACTCTTTTGATACGAAAAACTCAAAAGTCCTCTCAACATAAATGGATTCAGAATGAACTATATTTCATTATAAAAAATTTAAAGTGATTTCTCTCCACACGAAAATCTGCGATTCCGACCTCCAAACACAGAAACTCGAAATTTCAATCTCGAATTTAACTGTGAATTTCGCTCTTGAACTTCACTTTGAATTTTGATAAAACGGGGCAGCGAACTTCCGATCACGGAAAACTTTCGTCCTTGAGGTCCTCAGCTGGGTGTCTTCTTTCAGTTTTCATTTTCTTCAAAGTCATTTTACTATAAAAATTAAGAAAAAGTTTCAAGAGAAACCATCTCGACAGTTTAAAGACCTAATTTTAATCAATTTTAAAGTTTTATTGGATTTCGAAAAACCATAATTTAGGAATTAAACCATTGAATTGAAGGAAATATTAGGCTGGGGTTTCTGCAATTATTTTATTTTCGCTATATTAATTTCTAAATTGAAAATAAATTTTGTAAAATTGTCTCGACACGGATTTCTAAAAATTTCCATTCATATTAATATCGGAATAAAAATAAATTTTTCAATAAATTTTTTCGACACAAATCTTCAGAAATCTCTAGAATTAAAATTTTTTTCTGGAAATTTTCTAAGTTCAAGACTTTTCTAGGAATTTCTGGAATTCCTCATTCAAGACCTCAATTCCGAAAGTTTGCACTCGATTTTCGAGTAATTCAAAATCGTAAAAACAGCGGCAAAGATTTATTTTAAAATAATATGACTTCGATTCATTACAATTGACGAGACTAAAAATAATCCAAATCAGTCATGTAGAAGATCCGTCGTAGATCCAGATTCACCGGCAGCCCGAAGTTGGGGCAGCAATCGATGTGACCTCTGGAAAGCTATTTTATAGTCTTCGAAGTCATAGTCAATAAAGGGGGCAACTAACCTTGAAAGCGAAAAAGGGCTCGGAGAGGTACATTCTAGGATCGTAAGGTCCTTGACGGGCAAATCCTGGCCGATAGTTGCCCCTACCGCTGACGAGCGATCCTCCACTGGGGGCTAGGTTGGTCCACTTGGCGTCCCGGGAGAAGTACATGCTGTCATCTCCCAGAATCCCCGTCATCGTCGAGAGTAAGAGGATTAGGATCGTAGAAACCAACATTGCTTCGAATTTTCTAAGAATAAAAATTAATAAGGAAAATTCGGAAAAATGAACGAGAAAGATGAAGAATCAGGATCTCATGACAAGATAAGAAATACATCATGTTTTTCTGGGATGTAAGTAACATCAGTTATTCTAGATGACTTATTTATGTTTTGTTTTTGGGTCTAACAACCTCCAAGGATAAAATTAATTAGTGCAGTGCCTTGGGCGTGAATTGTTTTTGAGGAGATATCTGAGAAACGGTAACCTATGTTGAGATAAGGAATGTCTGGGAAACAGTAATCCATATTGAGATAAGGAATATCTGAGGAATACTAACTCATATTAAGATAAGAGGTGTTTGGAAACGGCAATCTAGGTTGAGGTGAAACAACATGCGAATTCTAGAAAATGTATTTGGATGAATCATTTTTAGAAATATGAATCTCAATTAATCATTGCTTGGAAAAGTATTGATAAATTTTAACCCATCCAAATTAATCACTTTTGCAGAAATATTGAGGAATCTTTTCCTTTATTTGGGTTATTCCTATTTTAAAAAATAGTGGAAGAATTTTAATTTATCTAAATTAGCTATTCTTTATAGGATTATTAAAGGACTTTTCTTCAGTTAAATTGTTTTTGTAGAAATGAAGGATACAATTTTGAGTAATAAAATTCAACACTGATGAACAGTATTCAATTATCATTCTGCAACTTGTTTAAAAAACATTGAAATTTGAAATCTTTTCTTTGGCTTTTGTAAATAATGTGGTTTTAAATAATTTTTTTCAACATGGGTTTCTCAAATGTTTTGGAGTTTCGGATTTCCATTTCAAAATTATGCTATTGTAAAAATTGAAAGCAAGAATTAAAGAATTTTATCAACATGAATTTCAAAAATTTCCAGAAATATTTCAGAATTTTAATTATGTTTATTGTCTTGGAATTATATTATTAAAAGAAGTTGAAATTTTTAGAAATGTAAATTTTCACTTTTGGGTTTCTACTTGATCTTTAAATGATGTAACTTCAAAAAATGAAAAGACTAGATTTCTTTGGCAAAGTGTGAGTATCGTTAAATTTGAATTTCCGAAAACGATTTTCAATTTGAATTCTTTACGACTATTCTTTAATTTATTATTTTCGTCGCTATTAAGAAACTGGGAAATAAACATCTTTATAAAATTGTCTCGGCACAGATATTTGAATTTTTTTGATCCCAAAAGTGATTTTTTTAAAAACAATATTGCACAAATTTTACAAAGTACTTTTGTATAAATTTTGTATTTATTGATTCTCGGATTTCAAAACAACATGATCATGGTCAAACCATGTGTGACGGAAATATGACAGAGATGCTTCCTGGTTTTCCATTTATTGTGGCAGATGTCCTCGCAAGAAGAAAATCGACGACAAAGGTCTCCCAACAGGCCTGTCCATGGCGGGAACTGCGCTTTCCAAGTTGATCGTCTTGCTCCCCTTTTTGCTTGGTCGTTTTCGCCTTGTTTTCAAGGGCATTTATTCGGTTTCCTCAAACATCTTAACTCGATATGAATTTCCTTCCAAGTATTTCCCTATTGTCATGTTTTTAATTCTAATTTTTTCAAAGATCCGACTTTTAGAGTCATATTGAATATGCGATTACTTCTTTCCCGAAATGCTTGTTCGCGATGAATCACTTTTTTTTTGAAATATCATTTGTTTTTTACCCAGCAATTGGATATTTCGAAATTCAGCTGAAAATGCTGAAGGGAATAGATGAAATTAAAATTCCCTCAAGAAATTTCGAAATTTGTGTTAATATTGGCTTTAAATACCAATTTCTACTTCTTGTGACTATATAAGAAAGGAAATATTTCGTCACTAACTAGAAATCCGAATTTTTTAAAAGTAACAATTAAAAAATATTCTCCTAAAATTCAACAATTTTTTAAGATTTAAACTTGAAATTTAGAATTCTGGGAAATATTAGGAAGTTTTAGAAATTCGTGTCGAAGTCATTCTTTAAAAGCTCTTTTTTTAATTTTCGAAATAATGACAAAAACAATAATTCAAAAATAGCGCCAGAATGCCCAATTGATAATGACTGTTCAAGGGACTAGAACTCGGCGGAAATGAGATAATAATTCAAGAATGGCGCCAAAGATCAAATTTGAAAACTCGCTGTTCTCAGGACCAAATTTTGCAAAATTTAATATTCTTTTTATTTTTTTAAATTCAAGTTTTGCAAAATTTGGTTCCTTAATCTTCTTGAATTCGAATCCTAAGAGTTCACATTTCTTCTAAATTTAATTTCTATTTATTTTTTAAAATTTAAATCTTTCAAAGTTCACATTCTGCCAAAGCTCTATTCTTTGACTTTTCAAATTTAGATTTTTCAAAATTCGATGAAACTTTTCGGAATTTTTAAAAATCCTTTTCATCGAAAGTTTATAGTGTATCTATTTTTACTTTTCATAACAATATGATCCCATTTCCACTGTTGTTGTGGCAATTTTCGTCGATAACCTTTCAAATGGGATTTATCCGGACGTCCATCCCGTTTTCGTTTGAATTTGCAAAGCGAACGATTTGAGTACTTTTACGGAGTAACTTTTGAAGCGATTTCGACGCCTCGTCACCTCGTCTTCGTGGATAAATGCGTTCGTTTTTGGTTTTTTCCAAAAAATTTTTGTTTGACTTTTCTAGAAACCATTTAAAGCTTTTTCTTTCATAATTGACACCACCAAGACTTGTTTTTTTCGACAGCTTTTTTGAAATAAAATTTCTGTTCATCGAAAACGAATTGTTTATGTAGCACCTCGTTCTTCTTCCCATTTTTCGAAAAATCCTTGCTTCACTTTTTTCTTCAATTTCTTTTAGTTTTGATATTGAATAGTTTTTTTGAAACATACTTTTAAAACCAAATATTGTTAGAAGAATCTTTCTTGAAAATGGAAGCGTTCTATTTTTGCATTTTCAAAAATTCTATGAATTTAAAATTTTTGGATTTTCGAGGAATTGGAGTTGTTTAGAAAATCAGATATTGGTCAATTTTTACCGATGTCGGTTTTCGGCAAAGTTCCGGCAGCTGCCAAAGTAGAAAGGTGCTCTTTCTAAACCGCTTAGTCCGCGACTCGAGATTAGGATGAGTGACCTGAATCCTTTCAAAACTTTCCCTCCAATTTATCCTTTTCCTTTTTCCCAACCCGTTGATCTGAATTTGTTTTTTTGAATTAGTCTATTTTGAAATTTTTTCCATGTTTTTGGTCATTTGAAAGACGTTTTTTAGAATTGTATGAATAATGGCCCTGGTTTTTCTTCCGATAATTGACGGCCGAGAACTCAATCTTTCGAGAATAACGAGGTTGGAATCCATTGTTGTTTTTAATTATTGCAAATTATCTTTAATTATTGGAGTTATTCTTAAATATGGGGAATTATTTCTAAAGACCAAGATTAGTTTCAGACAGAAAAACATTTTCAACCATTAAAGTTATTTTTATATTGATTTCTTAATATTAAAAATTACTTTTTAGTACTAAGTTTGTATTAAAATATAAAGAATTATTTTAAGGACAACAGCAATCGATGATTCTCAGATTCTATTTGCGGCTGGTGGACAGTATTCTGGAGTTATCATCGGGAAAAAAGATCCTAATCCAGAATGTGCGTTAAATCTAAAATTCCTCTTAAATAACTTTTAAAACAATTTCCAGTAATAGAATTCCATGTCACATTCAATTTTAACCTTTGGCTTCGACATTGCAAAACTGGAGATCTCCAGCAAGAAATCAGAACTTTGAGGTTTTATTTCCACGATGATCTTCCTTCAGATTATCACCAACACAAAGCCATGGATTTCCTCCAGATCCTGATGTCGGATATGCCGGCCGATTACGGAACATTTTTCAGAAAACTAATTCAATTGATGAAATTTGACTTCCCCCACATCGAAATCCTGGAGGTAGAAACAAAGATGGCAGAAATCCACGAAGCCATCGCTATGCCTGATGCGAACAAGTTGGGGATGGAAAACGAGATCGAAGAGGTGACTATGGGACATGTCCAGGAGCTTTTGGAAAGGGCGTTCCCAAACGGCTTAACTATGGATTTGATTGCGGAGTGAGTTTTTATTTCTAATCTATCAAGTCATTGTTTATCCAACTACTGAATCAATTTATTTGTTAAATTATTAAATTTTCTAGTGTTCTTCGAGCAGAAGATCTCAATGTGGTCGAAAACTTCCTGCTTGATTTGGAAAGTGCAGGAATCGCCAAAAGATGCGGAGAAGAGTGGATCAGAGTAGAAACCGTAATTATTCAGAATCCTCGAGAAAGGGCGAAAGAGCTCCGTCCCACAATAGCTATCATCACATGTTTATTCGTCGAGAAATTGGCTGTTGATGGAATCATCGAAGATGCGAGATCTGTTCATAAATACAAGAGTGGAGGAGATTCAAACATTTACACCATCGGGAGGATCGGTAGACATGGGGTTGTGGCAACGAAGCTGGCGATGATCGGGGACAGTATGGAAGCGACTATCTCAGCTGGATCTATCACAACGAGGTTGTTGGGAAATTTCCAGCATGTAGAACATGTCTTCATCTTGGGCACTGGAGGTGGAATTCCCCACTTCACGAGTACAGAATCCCACGTCAGGAGAGGTGATGTTGTTATCAGTTACAGTGACGAGAAGAAGACTTATTGCTATGCCCACAGTTTCAAGAAAAACAGAATGGATTCCGACAATGTCGTCAGTGGCGTCAATGTGAGGAACTGGAATCCGAAGATTAATTCCCTTGGTCAAACAATCAGTCATTTGTGAGTTTATTGTAGTTATTAAGATTTACAGACAAGTTTTAGCACAAATGAAGATGTCGATCAGTGGCAAATTGGATACAAAAATCTCGTCGAAAAATTGAGTGATCTCCATTCCGATTCGAACTTCTCTCGACCAGATGAGGATATCCTTGCTCTCCCTATCTGTAAATTTTCCTGAATTTATTTCTTAATAATAACCGATTTTTACAGCCGGAGGTGGAGTGGTCGTTGTGAATCATCCAGACTCCCGATCAGAATCCGTCCTTCATCTAGCTCCAGTAGGATCCATTTGTTCCATGAAAATCCTCCAGAAGTCGACAGAAAACGGAAACGAAAATGGCAATAACAATTTCGACGACAGTATCGGACAAGTCGACGACGTCGAAAAAGATCTCCATCAATGTATGCTGAAAGCCAGACAGGACTTCATCACGAACAACAACATCAGAGCTCTCGATGCCGGTTTTGACTCTGTGATTGCAGCGGTAGAGGGTTCCAGAATAGACTCTTGGGCTGTCGTCCTGGGGATCTGTGACTACTTCCAAGGGAACAGTAAGGGGGCCCAGGAATGGAAGCCCTACGCTGCATCCAAAGCCGCGAGTCTTCTTCGAGAAGCAATTCTCCGTCTTTGATTTAGTTCCTGATCTAATGTATCTTCTTCCCTTCTCATGACCTACATCCAAGACCCTTCTCCTTGAGCACCTCCGCCGTCGAATCAATTGGCCTTCATTCGATGGTCGATCGACGAAGTGGAGGTTTATTTTTCCTATGAAATGTTTCATCGAGATGGATAGAAATTAAATTTTTTATAAAGTGATTTATTGAGTTAGACAGAACTTTTTTCTACAATATAATCCATGAAAATCGATAGAAATTTAACTTTCTCGTATGATCTAATTCATGGAAATCGATCATTATTTCATTTGTTTACGAAATAATTCATGGAGATTAATAGAAATTTAATTTCTTCTCATAAAGTGACTTTTCCAACTAGATGGAGGTCTAATTTTTCTATAAAGTGATTCATGAAGATCTATAAGGGCTTAATTTTTTGATAAAGTGATTCACGAAACTCGTCATTTCGTGTCCATCTCTAAATACTATCTTTTAAGCAAAGTCCATGTCATTTTGGAATTGTTTGTTTGCTTTTACCGGAACACAAGAAAAGGCTTTAAGTACGCAGGAAGCTCGAGCAAATCAGGTGCTGCTGAGTAGAAATCCGGAAGTTTCTTGGCTTTTCATTTGAATAATTTTCCTGAAATTAAAATAATTTTTAAAACTGAAATATTTTCTATTGATATATTTTTTAAAATCCAAATAATTTTCTCTATTAATATAATTTAAATTGGCATTATTATTCTCCCGTGTGTTTCTGGATTTTTGTACATCTGTGTTGATTCCGTGATTTTTAGAAAAATGTCGATCGATCTTACAAAAAATTTTTTGAATCTTCTCGTTCATTTCCGTCGACAAGATTTGGTATTTTTAATTTATTTTTATATTAAAATAAAATGTACATTATTGACACAAAAAACAAAGTTCAACCATAAAGAGGCAGTATTTACTTTAAGAAAAAGGAATATGGAAGTATTGATTCCTATTTTGATCAAAAAACCATAAATCGAAAATTAGGAATCTGTACATCATTTGGTCAAATTTGCTTCTGAGGAAAATAACGTGAAAATATTGATTTTTATTCTGACTTTTGTTTTGATTGAACATAGAAAATCGAATGTCGGAGGTCTGTACACCTATGGTCAAATTCATTTCGGAGGGAAAGACCAGTCAATGCGCATTTCGCGACTGGTAGGACAGACTAAATTTTTTTTGTCATATTTCGATTGAAACCTATCTTTTATTTTCCAGTTCCAATTTACCGGTAATTCCCGACTATCATTTTTCTTCATTACTTTTCGACTAAAGTTCAGAAGATTCTCTGACTAAACTCTTTTTGAGCACAATTTACTTATAATATTTCGATTAAAATTTTCAAAGATTTCTCGACTGTTTTTAATTATCTTTAAATTAAAAGTTTACCATACTTTTTGAATAAGAATTTTCTACAATTTTCCAAACGAAATTTTTGTTTTATTTTTCTAAATCTTTTTCGGTTGAAATTGCATCCTTCGGTTTGTGACACGTTTCCCAGGAAACGTCTCCACCAAAATCGAATCTGCTTTTTGTAATTCGCTTTAACTTCTGTCTTTCCAGGAATCATTCGTCGAAGAACATGATAAACTTTTCGGGACAGCTAAACAAACTAATAACTATGGGCCCGTTACGTCACACTATTATTCCGTCATGTCCACTGTTATTGATGAATATTTTAACGGGAATTTCCACTTTGTTCCTCCAGAAAAAGAAGGGTTGAAATTGGAAGAAGCTCTTCGAGTTCTGCACAAAAAAATCGGAAGATGTCTGAAGTTGGAATCCGGGAAAACCTGTGTCGATATCGGATGTGGGATAGGGGGTGTGATAACAGACCTCGAGGACACTGAAGCGGAGATCACAGGGGTCACCATTGCTCCAAATGAGGTACAACACTTTTAAATCCCTTTCTGAGTTTTTAAATTTCAGGTGGAAATCGGGAACGAAAACTTGAAAGAGCTGGGGATTTACCCTAGATGCCAGCTCATCGAGGGGGATTGTCACAAGATGCCTTTCCCGGATGGAAGTATGGATACTGCTTATGCCATCTACGCCCTGAAGTACTTCGTGGACCTCTCCCCGATCCTGAAGGAAGTCAATCGGATCCTGAAACCAAAAGGACTTTTCGTCATCTACGACCTCATCAAGACGGAGAAGTATGACGGAAACAACGAAGAACATAGGAAAATTGTCGAGGGTCTGGAATATGCTTGTGGTATGCCTTCCCTTCACGACCGGGCCGAGATGATCGAAAAAGCCGAAGCTGCCGGATTGAAGTTGATCGAGTCCGTGGATCTCGGAAAGGAAACAGGACACCCCTTTTACTACTGTTTCACCAGTTCTCCAGTCTTCATGTGGCTCGTCCAGTCCCCCATGATAGAGTCCCTGATCAAGATCGGACAGTACCTCAGAATCCTCCCTAGCGGTTTCCACAGATTCAACGACATCTTCCTGGCTGGGACTGTGGACAAGATCGTCCGTGGAGGTCAGGAGGGGATTCTTTCTGGCGGCGAAATCCTGCTTTTCGAAAAGAATTAAAAACTAAAATTCAAGTTTCGAAGTCAAAGATATTTCTGATAACGAAATTTTGTTTTTTAAAAACATTGCAACTTAACCATTTTTGTATTTTGTATAAATGTAATGATTAGCTTGGTTTTTCCAAAAATGGGTATTTTTCTCATTTTGATATTTTTCAGTTTTTTAAATATGTATAAAGATTAATTTCTAGAAGAATTTAAATATGGAAGTGAGAAAGATCGGAATCATCGGCTACGGACATCTCGGTAAATTTTCAATGAGTTCTAATTCTCCAGAATCTAATCGAAAATTTATGTTAACATAATTTTATAGCTTTTATTTCTACTTTTTATAATTGTACAAGTATACAGTTGGATAACTGGAAATTAAATTTAAAAACTAATTATAGCAGTTTGTAATTTTCTAAAATCTAAGATGAGAAAAAATTTTAAAATTCTAAAGTTTTCAAAAATCCGCTAAAAAGTTTTTTTGAGAAGACTTCGCAAAAAATTGATTTTTAATTTTTATAAAAAGTATGTTTTAAAATAGAATTTATCTTTTAGGGGAGTTTCTGTCAGTGGAATTGAGGAACAGGAAGGAATTCAAAGTCGAGAAAATTTGGAACAGAACTGAAATCGAGAAAGAAAACGTCCTTCCATTAACGAAACTTACTCCGGAAAATTTACAAGGATTAGATTTAGTCATTGAAGTTGCTCATCCACAGATAATAGAAGATTATGGAGAGCTGATTTTGGAACATACCAACTTGCTCGTCGGGTCCCCTACTGCTCTTGCCAACGAAAATTTATTTAACTCCATGAAAGAAAAGCTGAAGCAACACCCCGACCGTCGGCTTTTCGTTCCTGCGGGGGCTTTCTGGGGAGGAGGAGACATCCAGAAGATGGCCGACCTAGGGACCTTGAAGGGGCTGACGATAACGATGATAAAGCACCCAAATTCTCTGAAGGTACTCGGGGAACTAGAGGAACTTTGTCAAAGAGCCAAGAAAACAAACGGTGCTGTAATGCTCTACGACGGCCCCGTGAGGATGCTTTGTCCCCTGGCCCCCAACAACGTGAACACCATGGCTGGAGCCGCAGTCGCTGCTCACAACCTCGGCTTCGATAACACCAGAGCGAAACTCATAGCTGATCCTAGTTTGACCAACTGGCACATCGTCGAGGTCGAAGTTGTTGGTCCAAACGGATTCGTCGTGAAGACTCGCAGGGAAAATCCAGCTGCCCCAGGGGCCGTCACGGGGAGCGCCACCTATATGTCCTTCCTCGCTAGTATTATTCAGTCCTTCTACAAACCTCCTGGAATCAGTGTCTGCTGATATAAAAAATTCATTGAAGTAAAGATTTAATATATAATTGCGAGAGATTTATGGAAAATAAAAATTTAAAAAACAATCTCAAAAAGTTTTGAAGTGCGTGTTCGTCTGGGCTTTCAGGAAGTATAGAAACATATCCATCTTTCTAAATTTAGGAATTGGCTTTCCGGAAGTCAAAAGGCGGTTCAAAGAAGAGCTTTGTCAAATCTCTTTCGAATAAGTAAAGTAGCTTTCCGAGATTTTCATCGTTGGATATTCCTCATTTACAAAACCCGAGACAAATCTTTTTTTGAAACCATTTTTATTTCTTTGGATTCACATCCAAGGGTAATCGAATTTCCCGAGGCAATAAGGTGGATAAAAAATAACGCCTCAAACTAACTTACTTAAACGACCAAAGGTTTCTTTTTTTTGCACTTTTTGTACTGGACCCAAATTCATTAAATTTTTTTATCTTTTTTCTGCCCTGGGTTTCATTAGTGGAAATAATGCCGGAAGACAAGAACGACTCTTTCTATGTCCAAAGACAATTGTATTAGTTTTAGAATTTGAGTCTGGAGAAATTAATCGTAAAGTGTTCTTGTTCAAAGCGCGATCGATTTTTTTGCATTTGTTTAATTTTTTACAGATGCGTTTAATTTATTTAAAAAGTTATTATTCCTTTAAAATACCATTTTTCTAAAGTATAAATGATTTTCTAAACATGTTTAGTTTTTTTTATAATAAAATTACTTTTTTAAAGTTCAGATTCATTTTCTAAAATATGTTCAATTTCTCTAAAGTACAATTACATTTTTAAATATGATTAATTTTCCTAAAATAAGATTCATTTCCCTAAACTACATTTTTTTAAATTACGAATGTTTTTTTGAAGTGCAATTTTTTCCATAGTAAAATTACTTTTTTTAAAACAAGACTCATTTTACTAAAATATGTTAAACTTTCCTGAAATGTGATTCATTTCTCTAAGGTACAACTGCTTTTTGAAAAATACGATTTTATTTTAAAGTAAGAGTAATTATTTAAATACAGTTAATTTTCCTAAAATGTTTTTCTACAGAACGATTAATTTTTCTAAAATTGAAGACTTCCTCTTCATATCCGTGCCAGTCTAGTCGGTATTTTTTCCTGGCCTTTTGAATTGTAAATAACTTCATTTTTTACGTCTCTGACCACAGAATGACCACCTGAATAAAAAACGAGAAATTTGACCAGCTGAAATCGGATATTTCCATAGAGGCTGTATAAATTTGGACTTTCTCAGTTTTTGGTCATTTCCGAAAAAATCGAATTTTCATTCTGATTATTTTTTCAACCTTTTAAATAATTTCTGTCATTTCTTAATTTAAATTTTTTTATCTTTATTTACTTTTGAAAAATTCTAGACATTTATTATTTTTGGTTTAGAAATTTCCTTATTGATCTTTTCATATTTGAAATTTAAAATTTAAAATTTGATTTTTATTATTTTTAAAATACTTTTTCA
This sequence comes from Halicephalobus sp. NKZ332, assembly GCA_009761265.1. NCBI lineage: Eukaryota > Metazoa > Nematoda > Chromadorea > Rhabditida > Panagrolaimidae > Halicephalobus > Halicephalobus sp. NKZ332. The sequence goes on from VOSG01000264.1 coordinate 28,960, forward strand.
TAATTCTTTTGTTTCACTTTCATTAATATTTAAAACATTTTGAAAATTATTTACTAATCTTCACGTCCATTTTTCTACTAACATTTAAATTTAAGAAATTAATTTTTAACTTTTATCTCTCATTTTTTATTTCTGGTTTTTTGAAACACTTGTACTATTTTTACTATTTTTACTTTTTGTTTTTTTTTATTACGATTTGAAACATATTTTTCATTTTGTTTTACTTTTGAAGCGTAAAAAGCTTTTCATCTCGGTGCCAAAATCCAGACTCGAAAAACTCGGTTCAAAGCCTCGACGAACAGCTTGTTCGACGGACCATGACATCTTTCATGCCAGTTATGTTACTTTTTGTCCTTTATGTGCCCAGAAGCCGCTCCTACTGTCTCTCTCATATATTTATACATCTTCAGAAGTCTCTCCTAGACTGTTTCTCTCTCATATTTATATGTTTCCAAAGATCTCTCTGACATATTTATATATTTCCAAACCATCTCTCTCGGATGTTTACAAATCCCCAGAAGTCTCTCTCAGACTATTTCTCTCATATTTATATATTCTCAAAATTTCTAGCATATTTATACATGCTCAGACTTCTCTCGTATATTTATATTTCCAGGAGCTGTTTCTAGACTGTCTCACGCATTCCGGAACGAATTTGATTGAACGTTTTTCTGCTTGGGGTGAAGCGAAGAAAGGAACCGAGAGTGCCATTCTCCCACTCTGTCTTTTTTTGAAATTTTTTTTGGAAATTATAAAGGAGAGAAAAAAAAACTACTTGTTAGCTGGGGAACCATTGAAAATCCAAATTGGCCTGGCACTTTCGAATGTAGTTTGCCAACTCATAAATTTTCCCTAAAAAAACCCGGAAATTTTTTGTCAATTTTTGAGACTTATTGGGATTACTTTTTTTTGGTCTCAAGATACCCTTCAAAAACTCCTTTAAAAACTCATAAAAAATTTTTCGATTTTTGACTTTTCCAAGATTGGGTTTTTGGTCGTAAAAATATTTTCCTAGTCTTTGTGAGTTTTGTTGCTTCTCAATCTCAAACTTAAAAATTGCTTCTCTATTGACTTACAGTAAGACAAAGTGCATAAACTTTTATGTACTTTCTAGTTTTATTAATTTTAGAAAGTATGAATAACTTTTTCGGTTAATTTGCAGTAAGGTAAAACTAGCTAATTTATATTATTTTCTTTTTCGAAAATTAAAAAAATTTGCAGTGAAGCGAAAATTGTCAATGTTTAAATATTTCTTGAATTAAAAAAATTATTGCCAATTTACAGTATGATAAAATTTATTCATTTTTCGAAGTTTTTTTAAATTTTAAAAACTTACGTGCGGTTTGAATTTCACTCGATCACAAGTGTTATAAATAATTCAAATCATGAATAAATTTAAATTTAAAAAGTCATTCTAGACGAAAACTCTCCTTCGTGATGGATTTACCGAAATTTAAAATTATCATAAACGAGTGTACCTTAGTTGGAAATTTTCGTGAATGGATGAATCATATTTTGAGATTTTCTTCGTGATGAATATACTGTAGTTTAAAATCTTAATAAATGAATTTCAGGAAGTCCGCCTTGCTATCATGGAAGGGTGATGGATTAGGCGGACATCGGACTTGATACTAGCCACAGAAGACTGCCTGGTTATCATTGTTGCTGTTTTTGTTGTTATTTTGGCCTCCATCGGAGGAGGTGTTGTTGGATTGAATCTCTTCTTAGCCGAGATGTCATCTTTCGTGATGGGACTCGAAGCGCCTCCGGGCCTGACGAATGACGACATCCAAGAGGAGCTAAAGTTGATAAAGTCCTTATGTGCCAAGCACGAACTGCTCTGTAGTGCTTTTTCGAAATGGAAATCAGACGTCGAACAAGTTTGTCTTTTTCCGGAGTTAAATAGAAAGTAATTTTTTATAGAATGATGCACAGTTGGAGATCTTGAATGAAACTTCAATTGCTCTCAAGGACAGACACAAAGTCCTCACAGACATGTTGTCTCGGAGTTCCGCCGTGACTAGTCCGGATCTCCTCCAGCAACTCCAAAGGGAGATCAGTGCGGTCGAGACCCAAGTAGATATCTGGATAAAGGAACTCGCAGAGATCAACGGAGACAGAACAAGATTAGATGTAATTTTTCATTTTTTTTCCTTATGAAAAATAATTTTTTAAGATTGAATTCATCAAATTGCGGTCTCAACTGAAGTACAGTAAAACAAACATTGGAATTGCCCAACTGGATCTAGAGACCATGGAGCGTCGTCACAGGGAGATGTGGAAAAAGTTCCTGTACAACACGGCCCCGAAGCTGACCGCCGTCAGTCCCGCTACAGTAATGCTGTCGGTGACGGCCCAGAAATTCGCGAAGGCCACCACTCAGTCGGCGAAACCAGAATCAACATAAAATCCGGTATTGATGCGAAATTGAAAGTGCATCTCGACATTTCTAAACGTGAATATAGATTTAGTGAAATTTGACGGTCACTTTTTTGTCGATCCGTAATATAAACAAGGTATTATTCAGGTTTCGAAAAACATCTTTTGTAAATCCGAGGCTTGGAACTGGAAAAACTGGGATAGGTAGAAGAAATTATACATTAAAACAACCCCGATGTATTTGATGTATTAAAAGTAGTATATTAATTATTCTTCTCAGCACATAGAACGTATCAATATGACGTAGCAATTATTTTTTTAAACACATAGAATGTATTAGTGTGACGTACCAGTAATTATTTTTTATATGCACGCTATGTAGTAATATAATATATCAATTTTTTTATATACACTCTATGCAATAATGTAATGTACCAATTACTTTTTATATACATCCTTTGTAATGAGATGTATTAATCATCATTTCCTATACATCCGATGTAGAGGAGATGTTTTAATGTATTGATGCATTATTAGTATGCGTCAGTTTGTGTGTGTAATAGCGTTATCCGACATTGTGAGAAAAACGGCTTAACGTGCATGTGGAAATGGATAACTCTCTGGAACCATTTGTCAAAAATTTTGAGCGCACTTTTAACTTTTTTCTAAAAGTAAAAAGGGTATATCACGTTCTGATAATAAATTTCTTGCTTAGCTCTTCTAAGACAAAAACAGACTTAGTTTTATTATTTATTTTCTAACTTCCTTTAGTTTTTCAAAGAATGGTTTATCTTCTTTTTAAAATTGTCCCAAAAAATTCCTCCAATTTTTTATATATTTATATTTTTTGATTTCTATAATTTCTCAAATTTTTACCCTTTTTATTTTTCTTAAATAATTTTCCACATTGTTCTTTCTTTTCGATTTTTCATTCTTTTTTAAATTTTTCTTGTTCTTTTTCTTAGTTCCTCTTTTAGGAAATTTCAAAACTGAAATTGATTGAACTTTGAAATAAATAAAATAATTTTTTGTATTTTTGATTCCTCAATTTTTCTCGATACTTTTTTCTATAGGGAAAACTTTGCCAACTTTGGGTTCAGTTTGTTCTAGAACAGTAATAACAGTAATAACAGTAATGACAACATGAGAACGTATCCCGGATGTATTCGAATTTTCGTGTTCTCTGCATCCTTGGTCTCAATCGGCTATAGTGTTTCTTCTTCAGATGTGGATTTAGTTTGTTCTAGAAAATGATAGTAATAGCAGGGACGACATTGGAAGGTACCATAGATGAGCCAGATTTTTAGTACTCTGCTGCGCCCTTGGTCTGACCGGAAGACGGCTTTCCTTCTTGGTACTCTAGAAATTTCATTAAAATCCGTATCTGAAAAAATGAAGTAAATTCTCGTTGTCCTTATTTGCCATATGAGCAAGGTTTGCTTCATCTGTCTGCAGATCTACTCCCCGATCTGATGAAGGGATATTCGAATTTTATTTTTTTATTTTTGAACTAATTTTATGAGAATTTAAAAATTTTAAACTTGGAATTGGAAATTATAGAATTTCGAAAATCAATTTTTATATGTAGACTTCTTCGAGAAATCCCTGGAAATATTTTTACAGAAAAGCGATTGCTGGCAAAAAGTTTGAAATTCCATTCACTTTTTGAAATTGAGGAAGAATGTTCTCACTTCGTCATAAAGCAAAGCACCTTTTATCTCGGGATTCTGCAGTAAAATGAGCCGTGTCATATTCATTGCAAGAATATCTAAATTTTTACCCTTTAAAATCTCCACCTTGTATATTTAAATTTCTTAAATCTTTACTTTTTTACGTTTCTAAATTAAGGTCTCTGAATTTTTCGGAACACTTGTTTTTTACAAAATAATTAGTGCTTTCACTATCTGTGAAAAATTAAAAAACACGTATTAGTCCGGATACACGTGTCTGGGCCTGTAGTCGTGGTTACCTAGACTTGGCGATGGAGCTACTAGAGGTCCATGCTATTTATTTTTTATTAGAAAATTTTAGAAACTCAAATTTTTAATTTCTCAGTTCTGTAAACTGAAGTATTTTGAGAAAATTTTCTGGATAAACAAATTTCTCCCAACCTTCTGGAGTGTGTTCCTCGACTGCTGATGTCACTTCGAGGAGCTTCCGAAAAGCAACTGTCTCGCTTTACAAACCCCTCTGGAACGTGGAATATTCCGGAAAGACGAGATAGACAAGGGTCTTTTTCTTTCTCATTAGCAGCTCATTGCCTTTTTCGGCCGGGCCAGGATAAATTCTTCTTGTCTTTACGTTTTTAGATCCATTCGGAAATTTCTTTTACTTTGTTGATATTGGATTATCACTTTAAGGGTTTAAAAAAGCTCGGATTTCAACTTCGTTCACCTGTTGTCTCCTCCAAGTGCAAGACATCCTTGGCTTACTTTTTCTCGGGTTGTTAACTTTTTTTCTCGGGGTCCTTGATACTTTTTTTTCCGGGTTCCCAACTAATGTCTTTTGTGTCGACGAAATTAACTTATAATCTATTCACTTTAGTCTCATTCAATATAACTAGTTGGCCTTTTTCCGTTCTTCGATTTTACTTCCATGGGCATTTTTTGTCACGATAACTGAGTTTTATACTTTTTTCATCAAGTATTTCATAGTTTTCTTAAGAGCTAGAAATCAACATCAAAGAATTAGTTTTCTTTATTGGTAAAAATTTGGTTTTTGATTTTTAAGATATTTTCCACGAAATGTTAGTCCTTGAGAAACTGGAGACCAGTGTTAAAAAATTTATTTTTATTGACAAGAACTAAGTCTTAAGTTTCCCTACATTTTGCGTAGGATATGTTGTAGCTGAAAAAGAACTAAAAAATACTATTAAGTGGTTTATTTTTATTGGTAAAATTAGATTTTGAGTTTCTTAAGAAATGTTGTAGTTTTTAAAAGCTAGTCAGTGTCAAAGAGTTTATTTGCTAATAAAAATTAAGTTTCAACTTTGTTCTAAGAAATATTGTAATTTCGCGTGAACTAAAAACTAATGTTGAGAGATTTTCTAAGATAATAATTAAGGTTCAAATTTCATATTTGCGTGAGATACAGTGTAGTTCTAAAAAAGTTAAAAATTAATTTCAATCGTAATTTTGCAAAAAAAATATAAAAAATTAAGATCTGACAATTTCCATACAAAGTTAAAATTGTTTTTTTTAAATTTGCTTTTCCACCTGTTTATTCACAAGATATTTTGAAAGAAATTTAAATTTAAAATTACCTTGATTTCCGAAAGTTATTGACGAATTTTTGTTGTACTTTGTTTTAATTTCCTATTTCCTAAATACCGAAGGCGGAATTTCTGAATTTCAACTTTTTTTAAAATACAAAAATTAGTTCTTTTTTATTTATAGAAATAATTATTTTGTTTTGCAGCTTTCTGATTAAGAACAAATTTTCGAGTTTTCAATTTCAACTTCGAGGAATTTCCATAATCACATAAGTGTTCGTGTTAGAGTAATTTTAAAAATAACTGTTTCGAAGGGTACTGTGGGACAAAGCCCATACCTAAATTACAGCTTTCATAAATTTCAACTTTTTTTCGGCAAATTTACGACTTCAATTTTCCTGTCTTACTATTTTTGTAAATTTTCTGTCATTTTTAAAACATTTCTTTGACATCTTTTGCCTTCAGTTTTGATATGCTTCAAAATGCATTAATATCCTCCGAAGTTATATTTTTGCTTATTTTTTTGGATGAATAAAAACTTTTTTTAGTCTTCCGAGATGACGACTCAAAAAAACAACGGAGATGTCGTAAGTTTTTATTGTTTGGATTCAAATAAGAATTTCGAAATTCAGGTTGATGTCAATCAGGTCCGGCTCAGTAGCATAATCATAGAACAACCGAGTTCGAGGAGTTCTTCCTTCTACGAGGAAGGAGAGAATCACGTTGCTGCCTGTAGCTTCCAGAGCATATGGTCTAGATTATCTGCTCAAGACCTGACTACCGAGAAGGTTTGTTTTTCTTGGATTTTAAATTTTTGTTTGTTATTTTCCGGTTTTCAAATTCCTTAAAATTGGTTTTCCGGCTATTTTAATTTCTTTTTTCCATTCCTACTTTTTATTTTTTTTAAACTTTTATCCTATCCGTGATTTTTTGAACTTTTTTCATCCTCTCTCTGGTGTTTTCTATCTCCTGTCACTTTTTGATCTTTTGTTTTTTAAGTTTCTTGTCATTTCTCATTCTCTTCCTGATTTTTTATTTTTTATTTTAAATTCTTCAAATTTCTTAATATTCTTGAAATTGTGGATCTACAAATTTGAAATCTTTTTATTTTGGGTTTTAGAATTTATTTTTTTAACTTTGAGTTTCCAGACTCAAGCGATGGACATAATCGACAGAGCCCAGTTGGCCAATGAACGGGCTTCTGCGAACAAAGTGCCTTACTGTATTTGTGGTTCCAGAAGACAATCAACAGCTTCTCTCCGTTCTACTGTGCTGGCCGATGAACAACTTCTCATAGTTGCTCTCAGTAAAGGTGACCTTTAAAGCCGAGAATTTTGTTCGAAATTAGATTTCAGTGGGGTATTCAGAAAACAACCATATTCATTGGGAACTGCTTTGTTCGATCTATAAACACATTATCGATACGGGCCGAGTCGCGCTCCCCCGCTTCGGAAGCCACTGGGAGAAGATCGGGTTCCAAGGGGAGGACCCTGCTTCGGACCTTCGGGGGGTCGGAGTCTTCGGGTTGTGCCAGTTGCTCTTCCTCGTCTCCAACGGGCTTTCCACTCAGATGACCATTCAACTCCACGAATTATCCGACGACAAAGTCCAGGTTAACATTTAAAAAACCATCAAAATAAAGAATATTGTATTTTAGCATTTTCCTTTGGCTATTGTAGGACTGAATTTTACTCAATTCATTCTCGAGCGGGTAAAATCGGGGAAACTCAATCAGTAAGTTGATAAAATTTGAACCAAGTAATATTGATCTTCAGTTTGGCAACGAAAGAAAACAGTTTCATCAGTGTTGTCAACGGGATTTATCGAGGATGTTTCATCGCTTTCTTCAGGATGTGGAAGAGTAGAAACTGTACGATTCTCGAATTCTCCAACGTTGCTGACGGTAATTTTCAATAATTTATTTTTTAATTTAATTTCTTTGAAAAAAAGTATTTTATTTGATTTTTTAAAATTTAATTTCTGAAAGATTACTTTTTATTTATTTAACCTTTTAAAAATTACTTTTATTAATTTAATTCCTTGAACTTTTAATTCACTAGCTAAGATTTTCATTAACTTTGCTTTTTAAAACAATTCTTTCAGAGATTAAGGGAATGATTAAACGCCGTCCAAAATACCTACTCAATATGGCCGTCCTTCGACAATAAATGAATCTGTTTTTTAGTTTTTCAAAGATTTATTTTTAAAGATAACAGGGAATAAATTATGCTCGAAAGACACTTTGTTTGCAGCAGTTCAAGCAGACCGCTTTACAGCAAACTGGAAGTCGGATTGAGGATGTCTAGGATCCTATTTTGGTCGAAGTTGAAACTCAAAGTTCGAAATCAAAATCTGAATTTTCCGTGTCGGGACACAACTATTGGGACTTTATAAAACAACCAGCAAATCCTGTCTCAAATATCTTAAAGCAAATTATTTCTCAACACGGAAACTTTCGAAACCATGTTCCAAAACGAAAACTTAAAGCAAGTTATTTTTAAACAGGAAAATTTACATCTATTTGTCTCGACACGGAAAGTCCAGATCTCCCTCTCGAACTTTGTCAACTTTGACAAAAAGGATCACAGAATTTTTTGCTTGATGTAAACGCGTATTACCACGCGTCGGAAAATTGGCTTCTACTAATGCACTTGTAGAATGGGGAAATATTTCAGAATTGATTAATGTCGATGAGAGAAGAGGTCACCGACGAAGGCATCATCGCGGACAACCTGACTGGCAGCGGGATGCTGATAGTAAGGGGCACTTCGGAAGCTCGGTGTTCTGACCAGAGATTGGATACGAGGTTCGTTAGGTTTTTCGGCATCAGCCATGATCTAAACAAAGGTCATAAATAATAAACTACAAACTATATTATTGTAAAGAAAAACTTACAATAGCACTAGAGTTGTACTGACCGACCTTGAAGGGTTCCAGGTCGCCCTTCAAGCACTTATGGAGGAAGTCCTCGACAAGACCGGTCATAGCAAGGTTGTTTTCAGGCTTCCTCATTCCGTGTCCCTCGTCTGGGTAAAGTACATAAGTCACGGGAATAGAGTTGTTCTTCAAAGCGTCGACAAACTGGTCGGCTTCAGCTTGCTTCACTCTGGGGTCGTTGGCACCATGGATGACGATGAGAGGTTTCTTGACTCTGTCAGCGAAGAACAGAGGGGAACGGCTCTTGAGAGACTCTTTTCCTTCGTCGGTCTTGATATCCGCTCCAAGCATCGCGGTCATGTCCTTGTAGAATCCTACCCAGTAGGGAGGAATAGTTTCCAACAGTGTGATCAAGTTCGAAGGTCCGACAATGTCGACTCCACAAGCAAAGACTTCCGGAGTGAAGGTCAATCCAACGAGGGTAGCATATCCACCGTAACTTCCTCCCATGATAGCAATTCTTTTTTCATCTGCAATTCCTTTTCCGATAGCGAAATTAACAGCATCAAGCAAATCATGATGCATCTTCCTTCCCCATTCTCCGTTTCCAGCGTTAGTCAACTTCTTTCCGAAACCAACACTTCCTCTGAAGTTGACTTGAAGGACAGCGTATCCTCTATTGGTGAGCCAGGCATTGGTTGAGGAGTATCCAAAGACGTCACGAGCCTTGGGACCTCCATGGACGAAGACAACCATGGGTTGGGGTTCCACGGGCAAAAGTCCTGATTTAGCGAGCTCGATGTCAGTGCCGTTGACTTGGGAGGGGGTCAAGAGTTCTGCCTTGGGGGGCAAGCTGAGATAAGCTTGAAGAGTCATTCCATCGCGGGTCTGGAAAGAGAATCCAACCATCTTGTTCAATTTTCTACCAATAAGTTCAGGTCTCGTCGTGAAGAGGTATTCCGCCTTCTGTTGCCAACGACGGTAAAGGTAATACTCGAAAGGTCTGTCGTCAGAGACATAGGTGACGAGCCAAGTGTGAAAATCTCTGCTAATACTCTCGATCATCGGGGTCGCTGTGGGACGGAGGTTCACGAGGTACTGCATGTCATCGAGGATACTGTTGTTCGCGACGAACATCTCTGGTTTGTGGTACATCTCCGTGAGGGCGAGAACACTGCGTTCAGTTGGATGGAAAAGGACAGCTCCGATCTGGGCCTTGACAGCGGTGTAGAGAATCTCGTTGGTTTCAGGATGCCCGAAATCGTGGATGACCAGTTGTCCCATGTCACTTCCGGCTCCCCATTGCCAGTAAATCTTCTTGTTGTCCTCGCTGAAAGCAATGGGCATCGTCAAGGGTCGGTCTTCTGGGGAAACTCTGAGGTACTCGATCCAAAGGTCCTTGTCTGAAGTCAACTTCCTAGAATCGGCCTTGCTTGATGGGTGGTAGTAAATCAGAGATCCATCATCGCCTTCTTCAACAACTAATCTAATTTCGAGATCATTGTCGACAACAATTTGTGGAGGGAATCTCTTATTGTGGAAAATTCTTTGCATTTCGTTTGTGTAAAGATCAAATTCGTAAACATTATGGAAAGCCGGGTTTTCATCATTCAATCCAACGAGAATTCGACGATCACGGAGATTGTTTGCGATGATCACGGCCTTGACCCCGGGCTTGTCACTGATGACTGTAGGCTCATTTTGTGGCGAGGGCTAAAAGTAAAAAAGGTGAAAAAGTAAAAGTGTAAAACAAACATTTGTAATGTTTAATTTGTAAAGTTTGTAGTTCTCGTCTCCGTCGGTGTCCTGGTAGAAAAGGATGACGTTAGGGACTCCGGTCCATTGGAAACCCCCGATGTGTCTCTTGTTGTCGAAAGTGACGACCTTGGTGTACTGACACGTCACGCACTTGGTGTAGATGTTGCTGATACCCTTCTCGTTGGGGGCAAGATAGGCGATGACGGATCCATCAGGACTCAGGGAGACCGAGGAGTACTTGGGGTCGCCGAAGAGCTGGTCCCTAGGGATCAGTTCTGCGTGGATGAGAGCAAGAAAAACGGAACCCAACAGAAGCCTCAACATCTAAAAAATAAAAAATAACTAAATTCAAAAAATAAGTTTCTGAGTTCAAATCAATATCAATTCCAAAAAAGCGAAACTCGTATATCTGACTCTACTAATTCTGCAATATAAATACATGGATTTAACTCAATATCAGGTTCTGGGACAAAGAAGAGAGGAACGTGAATGGGATTGACTCATACATGATCGAAAAAACACCGATAATCATAATATTTTCTGAACTGAGAGATGTGCGCATTTGAAAGGATTACGCCAACTGTGGCCAAAGGATTCAAGAAGTTTGCTCTTTTATATGAGGAAAAACAAGCTAACGAGGACGACCCTTAGCAAGTGGTTTTCTCGCACCTCGCGGAGGATGCTCTCTCGCGATCATTCGAAAAAGCATTCGAAGGCGTTTTGATCAGATGGGAGTGGACTTCGATAAAAATTTAAAATTGAAAAAGCGGAACGTGAGGAACACTCAAAAAATATCGTTAGTCCCGATTTTTAAATTGCCTTTCTTTCGAGATTGATCTTCTTTCAATTTAGCCATCTGAATCCAGGGCGTGGATTATATATCCTCTTTATTGTGTAAGTCAATTAAATACTTGTTGGTCAAAACAAACAGAGCAAATTCAAGTTCCAATATTGACTTAGGAATTTGCTCTCGAATCACGTTCACACATGTTCCAAGAGAACAAAGTCGACGAAGAAAGTCTGACGGTGGTCACTAATCTGACGTACACGCTTTTGAATTCGAACAAAGGAGTGAAATTTGAGTGAAAATGTCAGGAGAAAACACTGGTTTAATTTGAACTATTCCAAAATACAAAGCAAAGTACATTTGTACAATTTCGGGAAATCAATTTATTTAATCTTTTAGAAAAATAACTTATGATCCAAGAGAGAAAAAATAAAGTTATATAATTTTAGAAAATGAGAAAGTGAAATTACAAAACTTTAAAAAGACATATTTATGTAATTTTAAAAAAGTGGACGAGACTCTTTAAAATTCTCGAGAAGTAAGATCTCGACAAAAGGATAAGCCGGGGATAAAGGCTGTCAAATACGGAAGATAGCGTTTCTTTTCGGAGTACGGGTACGTGTAGGTACGGTCTTTTCCCCTATTTTTGCAAAAAACGAAGATCGAATTGTGTCGGAAGCACTGATCTTCTCAGAAAAGAAAAGATCCATATTGTTTTGCTAAAAATAGATGCAAATCCCCCCGAGGGATTAATCGAATTCTTCCTCGTCGAAATCATCAGCAAATTTCTCAACAGTTTTGCAATATCTGATTCTGGCATTTTCCAGGAGTTCTCTTTTTTTTCTTTCTCTTTCTTTTTTCTCGTACTCCAATCCAAGAAGACAAAGTTCGCAATTCGTTTTTTCCCCGGAGTGCTTCTGAGGGCCTACCGTAGTCCAGTCGTAATATCTGGTGTCGGAAAATCTTTGATATTTAGGTTTATACATCATCGAGGACAAAGTTCTTTCATCTCTTAGTGACGCTATTCCGGTTCTTTGAGGAATAAGGATTCGATCTGGAGTTTTCTAAAATCGCTTTGTGTTTTGCTTTAGCAATTATTGGGACTCACAATTTCAAGGGACCTCAGTTGTCCTCGTAAATGGACCTCGTTCTCTTTTCGGAGTTTTTCCTCACTTCGTCGACGAAAAGCTCGGTCTTCTTCATTCAAAATTTCATTCACTTGTCTTCGACGCTCTTCTGTCGACGGCCTGACCAAGGGTTTTCTGTCTTCATCCAAGAAAGGAGTTCGAGGACCTCTCTTGATGGGGACGGGGGACTTTGATCTTCTTTCCACAGTATGGACAGGGGATTTAGACCTTGTAATTACAGCATGAATGGGAGATTCTGATCTATTCCCATCTGTAGTAGAAGACCTCGTTGTGATTATAGTAGGCGTAGGAGATTTCGCTCTTTTAACTACTGTAGGAGTAGCTTTTCTTTCGGTTGGAGTATGGAGACTTCTGGATGGAACCCGGAGGTCGTCTTCCGTAAAAGTCATTGCCAACGGCTTTGGGGAGGACATCCTGTAGAAAATGATCCCGAAAGCTCTTCCTGGCAACAGATTTCGGATTTTATTACCAGGCAACAGGATTTTCATGTTCTCTCTTATTCCCATCCAGTTCAGAAAAAAGATCCAACAAATTGACAAATATCTCGAAAGTTCTCATCACTCTTCTTTTAAAAACTTCATGCATATTGCAATTGTTTTATTTTGCAAGTTTGGGTTTGACAATGTTCAAGGCTGAATGACCATAAATAGACAAATTTTTTTCGACAAAACGATCTTTAAAAGTAAAAATGACAGCCCCAGTTGGTCCTGACGTGGGATTTGTCCCTGACATCTCTAATTTATCTTAATTTATCTCAATTAACAAAAATGGGAGAAATTTACTGTGGAATTTGCATTTTTCTGGAAATTTGAAATTTTTTTTGCTCATTTAAAAATTTTTTTCGTGTTTGTTATTCTCAATTTCTCTAAAATTCCAATTTTTTTTTCAAAATTACAATTTTTTAGGAAGATCTGAATTGAAAATGAATCTCGTTTTCGTCTGCACACTGATCGCCATGGTGCTCTTCACACCCTTGGAAGCTATCTTCACTTACAATTTTCATCAGCCGGTTAATCTCCAAAGAAAGTTGAAGCCGGTGGTTCGTTCAGGAGGCAGATTCAGTGAGTACTTCGCTCCAGAATTCAAGCGTTTCGTCAACTACCAACAGCCCTTGGTTGATCCCGAGCCCCAAAAATCCGATTACTTCTGGAACGATCCTCAATAAAAACAAAATCGCTAAAAGCCGGATTTGCCCTGTTTTCCTGTTAAAACCTTCAGTACTCTCAATAACTCATTGTTCGATGGGGATAATAAATATGTTCTGAGAAATTAGTTTGATGGATTTATCCAGTCATTAAACTCCCCTCATTTTCAGTTAAATTGCTTCTCTCTTGTCCACTGTTGTTTTGCAACTGTTAAACCATATCAATGCTATTATAGTCATTTCTAACAGAAAAATCTAAATTACAACGTTGTTTCGAAGGTAATTTTTGGATTGCGAAATCGCGCGCGAGTCAGGACAGTTTTTCCACGAATACAAAAACATGTATATGAACCTGTTTTGCCGATATTTAATTTGAGGAATCATGGTCGGCAAAGCTTGCTTTATTAAAGACGGAATAAGGAATGGTCCTCTGGACTCGCTTGTCGAGAATAACGTTTCAATACATATTCCTGGTCAGTTTTGTGTTTCCAAGATTAGGTATGGGACAACTTGATCTGGTGATGTATTCTCATATTTTCCTGACCGTTTTTCCTTTTTTAACATATAAAATACGTACCATTTCTTCCTTTTCCATCTCTTTCGTGTTCTTCGCGCACTTTTCGTCGCTTCCTTGACAGGGACAACAAGCCAGAGGCAAATTCGACAACAACTCGCTAATTCCAAATTTAAAATGCATGAAGATAACGAAAGTACTCGATGGATCAGTAAAAGTCACTAATTAACCGAAAATATATGGAAATAACAATGATGGTGGTCAGTGGAAACTCCCGCAGGGAATTTGGCACCACAACGCGCGTGTGTTTCTTTTCATTCGTTACCGACGCACACAATAGAAAGTGCAGAGTTGGTAACATTGAGATTTTTCTAATTTATCCAATTTGGATATTTATTGACAATTACAGATAATAGTCCGTCCACTCGAAGTCGATGGCCGATGGTAAAATATTTATCTGATATAGTGAGGAAATCGGAAATCTTCAGGCACTCGCCATCCAGCTCGATATCGGGTTGAAGGCTCTGAACCAGGTTTCTCGGGGGGTCCGGCGTCCAGTAGCAGCCACAATATGACTCCTCTGGAGAAGGTGCTGGCTGCGGAACCCCGGTCCGGGAACTGGAAAGTCGTCCACGACGGAAAGCGGTCCGAGTACAGAATCAACGGGACCTGCATCAAATGTATCAGTGTAAGTTCTTTATCTCCACAATCTGTCGATATATTGATCGGATTACGTTTTTTAGAAAACAATAACCGAGAGACCCAGAGATCCTAGGCAGTTCAGGCACCAGTCGGAGTCCAGGCTGAAGATCGTGAACTACAGCGTGAGTCCATATATGAAACTTTAAACTCCGACTTTCGTAACATTGATTTACTTCAGGTTCGGAAGAGAGAACACATACCTCATTTCGCTGTCAGTCTACTCGATATCCATCCCCATGTTTCGGAAAAGGAAATCAAGGACATGATCGGGTTAGTTCATCTCCAATTTACTTTTTAACGAAAGGATGAAATTTACAGAAGAATTTTCCCGAAACTCAAACTGTTGAGCGAGATTGACATTTATCGGACTCCAGCTCCTTACGACATGGCTTGTATCGAGTTGCCGTCGAAAGATGTCATGGAAGTTTGCTACACGGAGGTTCTGAAGCGATGTAGTGATGTCACTATCAACCCACCCTCGATCGTTAAAGACCCTTTCTGTGAGTACATTTATTTCGGGGATTTTGTTCAAAACCGGTGACTTTCTCAGGTCTGAAGCTGGCGAAAAGACATTTCAAACACAACGGTCTGATAATCCAGCCGACGAGAAGATTATCCTTGTGTATCGACAGTCTGTACGAAATCCACAGAAAAATGGACCCTCATCTCCAACTGCCTCCTGATTATTACGAGAAAATGAAATTGGAATTAAATCAGAAACTAGAGGAGGAAAAACGACTTCACGACCAACCGAGTACGAGTGAAAAGGTCGAGGAAAAATCACTAGAGATCCAACAAAAAGCAGTGAAGCAAGAACCACCTATGGAACCCCAACCTTCAAAAAGACTAGAAGTCGACGGGGATAGGCATGTCGATAGCAGAAGACAAGTCGAAAAAGATTCGTCGAGACACGAAGAAAAAAATCGATCAAAATGGGAAGAAAACCAGAGAAGAGTCGGTTTTTTGTTTTTAGATCGAATTTATTTGTTGATTTTACAGGACAGAGACAGACACAGAAATCATTCAACTCCTTCTTCAAGTAGTTCCGATGATAGAAGACATTCCTACCGACGATCTCCCGATCACCGACATCGATCTCATTACAGTCGCTATCGCCATGACCGATCGAGGAGTCCTAGTCCCAGGAGGTACAGTCGTCACGACCATCAGGAACGACGTGAGAAGGATTCTGGAGTCAAGAAGACGGAGCCTATCGATGATTTGACTATCTCTCGCAAATTAGACCCAGTGGAGCGTCTCAGGAGACTCCACATGCCTACGGAATCTCGTGATCCACCGAAGCCGAAGTCCGTGAAGCAGGAATTGAAGATGGAACCTAAACTGGGATCTGTGAAAGGAAGGACGTCTTCCGTAGTTCCGAGCATAGTCCCACCAGTCCCTGTAATTCCACCGTACCCGTTTTTGGTTCATAACTTCAATCCTCCCGAATTCGGGTTCAGTATTCCTCCTCCACCGTTCTTGATGGGACCACCACCTCCGCCCGAAAAGAAAATTGACGAAAAAGTAAGATTTTCGGAGTTACGTCTTTTAAATTTTCTGTTTTAGGAAATTGCTTACAACAATCTCCTGAACTCAGTCGCAGATGATCTGAAAGCCAGAATCAAGCAGTCGTTGGAAATCATGTTCCGGAACCAGGTATCCAACGAAGCTAAGGAGAGAGCCAGAAGACACGTAGAAGCGGAAAGGAGAGTAAGAGCAGCGAAACAAGCAGCATTGAAAGCCGCGAGGAAACCATCTCCGAAGAGGACTGTTCCTGCACCATATGATTTCTCTCAGAAAACACTAGATATTTCTCAATGTGGAAGAATTCCGAGAAAAGAAAGTTATTCCAAGAGTTCGAATAATCGTCGTCCGTCGAGGTATTCCCGAGAACATTCCCCCGTTTCTTCTGATGAAAGTTCCTCTACACGTTCGTCGTCTTCTTGTTCTTCTACAGTGACGTCCAGAGAAGTCAGTAGGAGTCCTTCGAGGAGTGCGAGTCGACTGCAAGATGATTCTCCTAGTGCCATAGATATCCTGAAGGACCATATGAGGGAGATCGACAGAGTTCAAGCTTCTTATAACTCTGAAGAAAAGTATGTGGCGAAATTGGAAGAGGAATTAAGGTTCTTGAAGTCCGATAAATCGGAGAGCAGCAGGGATCATAGAAGAAGGGTGAACGATAAAATCGAACGTGCAAATGCGAATCTTCTGGAAACGAAAAAGAAACTTACTTCTTTGATCATGAAATTACCAGGATTGAGGAATGAAGCTGCTGTGGAGAATTCCGATGAATGGCAGGAGCTCCTAGAAAAAGAAGCGGCGGAGAAGATGAAAGCAGATAAAGAAGCTAAGAAACAAGCCGAAGTGAAAGCTGCCGTTGAAAAAAGGGAAGCGAAACAAGCCGAGAAAAGAGCGAAGGAATTGGAAAAAGCAATGAAAACGATTGAAAGTCGTCAGAAAAAGGGAGAGGAAGAGTCGAAGAAAAAGGAGTCAACGAATTCGGATGATGGAGGTAGTGGGGATGTTTCTGATGATGATTCTTCCGAAACAGAGTCGGTCGTGAGGAAAACTCATTCATCGACTGAGTCTTCTGATTCTGAAGAAGTGGAGGTTGAAAAACCTGTGAAGTCTAACAAGAAAAAGAAGTTGTCGGAGTCTGAAATTAGTTCCGCTGAATCCTCGTCTGAATATAATCCTAGCGATGCTTCTCCACCACAGAAACACGGTAAGAAAGCACTCAAGAGGAAGAGGTCGACCAGTCTGGATCACAAGGAGAATGTTCCTAGAGCTGTTAAGAAGATGAAATCCGCACCGAAGACTGTGGAGACCTATATCAAGACGGAGGAAATCATGGAATTTGCAGAAGAGCATCCCGAGGAGGAGAAAACGACTACTTTGAATCAGTATTACTTTGGTTATGATGTGAAACCTCTGAAGTACAGAGAGAAAGTGAATCTTTTGTCGGAGGAGTTCTGGGAGGAGGCGAATATGGAACAAGAATACGAACCCGAGGAGCCGAGAGACTTTTTCGTCATTCCAGATCAGCCTTTGAAAGTGGGTGCAGGAGCCAGAGTGAGATACGATCGACGAACTCCGTTGGAGGAATACTGCTTGACTATGTCTATGACTAATGTAAGTCTGAATTGTTTCTGAATTGAAGGAACCAAAAAAGCTAGGAGATTATTCAGTTATTGCTTTTCGAAGGCTAATGAGTTCTTAAATCCTGTATTTCAGCAACCTTTCGATGAAGAGGAAATCATGTATATGGAACTCGCGTTCGAGAAAGTCGTGGAAAGAAAGGAGCTTCCGTTCTCCCATTGCTTCAAATGGAGGAACCCGGTTTATCTCCCTGACCCTGAAGAACACCCAGAGCCAGTTCTTGAGAATGATGTACTCGAGTACTATAATGACCCAGATTTACACCTGGTTGCTCCATCTCTGACTGGATCGATACGAACACATGGGTTGCTACGGTACACCAGAATGGAGAAGGTCGCCAAGCGAAGACTCACGGTTCCTACTAGACTGGAGATTACTGACGATGATCGTCAGATGGTGAAGAATTACCAACAACAGTACAGGACAGAAAACACTTTGATTCGTCAACTGAGAACTGCTGGGTTGGAGGGAGTTTCTTTACTTCAATCCAATGCCCTTACCGTAAGTCTTTTTTCCGAAACAGTAATAATGAGACAATTTAGTCTCGACCGATCTGTGTCACCTTCGCTCCCTCCAGAATACATGACTGGGGATTGTTCACTTTGGAAGATATCAAGCCTAGGTCGATGATTATTGAATATATAGGAGAAATTTGTCGCTCGACAATAGTCGACGAACGAGAACAACGATACCTTAGAAGTGGAATCGGTTCTTCTTACCTCTTTAGGATCGACAGGAATTGGGTATGTTTCAAAAGTAAATTTCGGAATTGTAAATCGGCTTTTAAGGTCATTGACGCTACGAAGATGGGCAACTGTGCGAGATTCATAAACCACAGCTGTACTCCTAATTCCTATGCCAGAGTCGTGAAGGGAATGCATATTGCGATATACAGTAAGAGGTTCATCGAAGCAGGGGAAGAAATAACGTACGATTATAAATTCCCTGTTGAGGACACGAAAATCCCGTGCTACTGTAACTCAGCAAACTGCCGTGGATCGCTCAATTAGTATTTTTGATGACGTGGCGGCGTCTGATTCCGCCGATGCTCAATGTTGTTCCAGATTTATTGCCTTACTTGTCTTTCTCTGGAATCAGCTTATCTTATTTCTGATATCTTCTGTGATCTCAGAGTATTTGATTGCAATCTGTCAGCCCATTAATTGTTTTTGAGTCCTCTTGGACGACTTCTTGATGATTTCGTTTCAGAGGACTTTGACGGGTCAACGATCTCCGTTTTACTTAGTCTATTCCTGATATGTATTATAATAAAATATTTCAAAAGACTTGAGAGGGAGTTATGGGGAAGAAACTGATAACGTCCATCGATTGACACAATTGAATGTTTGTTCAAGTATCGAGTCTTTGAGAGATGTCGATTCCGTTTTCGTTGGAAAACAGCGACCTGTACATCAGAAGACAATCGAGAGGTCATATTCACGCTGATCTTTCTCCTCAAACTCCTGAAGAGAGGATCTGTTTCTATTGTCTTCAGGAATTCGGGAATGGAGAACAATACGTCGCTGTAGATGGACAGTTCTATCATAAAGAGTGTTTCAAGTAATAAACTTTGTTGGATATTTAGAAATTCGTTTTTTCAGTTGCTATCAATGTTTCAATCCCCTTCTAGACAGTACTTATTTCAATTTTGAAGGGAAATTTTATTGCGAATACGACTTCAAGAGGAATTACGCCCCGATTTGTCAACAATGTAGTCAGTACTTCTTTTATAAGTAGTATAAGTTCGGTTTTACTTTAGAAAACTATGTCATGGGAACAGTGATCAGAACAGTTCGAGGAAACTATCATCCGGATTGTCTGAAATGCGACAACTGCGAGAATATAATCGAAGGATCTCTGTATTTCGACATGATGAAGTGAGTTTCTACTGGGTAATTCTGTCAAAAGAGTATTTGATCAGAAAAGAAATCAAGTATTCGTGTAAGGTCATTTGAAATTTTCCATTAGAAGAAAAGAACAATTAGTAAATGAGAAAATTAATCCTGACACGATTGAACCTTGATTGAATGAACATTTTGAAATTGCTTTCAATAAAAAATAATTGGATAAGAAATTGATAATCTAATCAGGAATTTTCTTTGGTCTTTTTCGGTTAGGAATTTCATTAGTGATCTCATCCATCAAGAGTTTTAGGAATCTCTGCGAAGATTGCCATAAACAACGAGAAAAACCTGACATCTGTGCAAAATGTAGAGGCGTGGTGTTGCCTGAAGAGCGATTGCTATACAGAGGCGATATCTGGCATGCAGAACACTTCGAATGTATCAAATGCGGGTAAGTTCAGTCGTTGGATCAAAGTAGATGTATTTTTTCCAGAACACAATTGGACAATACAGCCCAGATTTGGCATGATCGATTATATTGTCAGAAATGTTATGATCGTTACGCGATGATCGTGTGTGCCCATTGTCACAGAGTGATAGATCTACAACAAGAACGATCCAAAGAAGCTAACGGGAAACACTACCACATCAACGTTGGTCATTTGGATATATAACTTTGAAGAACGATTTTATGAATGAAATTTCAGCACTTTCTTTGTCATGGGTGTGGTACGGAGATCCAGAACGAACACATGGAGATCGGTGACGAAAATTACTGTAAGCAGTGCTACCTGAGGGTTTGTCAAATTTAAAAACATCCCTAGACCAGTAGTTTTACAGAAAGCTCGACGAAATTGTAGTATCTGCAACTCTGCCAGTGAAGTCATGGCTTTCAACAAGAATTTCTGTCGACGATGCTTCAGATGTGTTCACTGCAGGAAGGATCTCAACAAGAAGTCTAACGTCGTTAACTTCGACTGCCAACCGATCTGTGGGAAATGTTTCGACAAACTGCCCAAAGAACTCCGAAAGAGTATTAAGAAGGGGAATTCAATTCAAGAACAAAAATAACATTCAAGTTTCTTTATTTAATTACTTTGAGTACCTTATTTAAGATTGCTTCTGAGATTACTGCTCTCTCTCATAATGGATACAGTGTGACCTACAGATTTTTTGAAGCCTTTTCTGATGAAGGGGAT
>VOSG01000265.1:0-11423 GCA_009761265.1 Halicephalobus sp. NKZ332
CTGTAACTGAATTAAAAAGATCCCCAGACCTCTCCAGAACATCCCGAAAGTTCGTGTCGAGACCGTTTTCGTAAAAAATTATCTTTAATTTCTATAATAGTATAATTTCGTTTCTCCATGAAAGTCTGCTTTCGACTCGAGAAACATGGCACGGACCGAACATGTCTCAAAAAGTGTTTTGCACTTTGGAGCCACTGAGGCCTTCCGAAATCAACCGAAACCAAGAACTCCAGGATTTTCTAAGAAATTCGAAAAGTTCATGTCGGGACCATTTTGCAGGATATTAATTCTTTATATTTTGGGGTCTCGAGACGATTTTCGCAAAAATACCTTTAATTTTTCTAAAGTTCTGAAACTTCGTGTCGAGACGATTTTGCGAAAAAATTACTTTAAATTTTTATAATAGTGTAATTTAGTTTTCATATAAGAGTCTTTTCCGACTCGGGAACCATGGCACGGACCGAATGTTGTGTCCCAAAAAATGTTTTGCACTTTGAAACTATTTTCTTTCTTTTCGACGGGACTCATACGTTATTGAGTTTTCTTTGTTCTATAATAAGCCACAACCGCAATTAGCTGCAGATTGATGGATTTTCCAGATTTTCCTCAAAGATAAATTTTTTCCCGAACAATTTTTTCCGTTGAATTCCTGAATTTGCTAAAAAAATTTTAAATAAAGAAATCGAAAATAAATTCGAAGAAAAATTTCTAAGAATTATAAGGACGAAATATGCCTAGTGATCTAGCTGCAATTACAAAGGGGCTTGGAGAGAGATGTACTATTAGGTTTGTTCTTGAAAATTGTGGTTTGTCCATTCAGGCGTTATCCAAAAACAAATGCAAATCAAGTATGTATTACTCTTTAAATTGAATGATTTTTAATCCTTATTGCTTTTAGATCCAAAAAGGTTCGACATTTTTACTATTTTTAAAGTTAAAAAATTTGAACCATTTTTATCGTTTCAAAATTAGTACGAATATTATTTAAAAGTAAAAATTTTGTTCAGAGATCGGCTAATAATAATTTCTAATAGTGACTGGAATAAATAATGAAGGACTAAATTTGGTCGTTATCTAGTTTGCTCTCTGCAACTACTGGGAAAACGGGATTAGATAATGATTAATGTAAATAATTAATGATTTAAGTTATCACTATCCGATGGTAACTTTTTAAAATAAGAAATATGCTCGAAAGCTGATTAACATGGGAAATTTGCTTTCATATTAACCTCTATTAAAGTACACTTTTATGGCTAATAAAAAAACGAAATTGGACAGTGATTAATATGAATGATTAATCCTTCCAGTTAATCTCTTTTCGACAGTAATTTCCTTAATAAAAAATACAGTTGAATATTGATTAATGAGAAAAATCTACTTTCATATTAGTTATTGCCCAAGTGTAGTTTTTGAATAGAAAACATCCTTGGATAAATACAACTAAGTGCTCATATTAATCATTCTTCAGGCGTAGTGCTGGACTAAAAACCTTGGAGAGTTGTTAATATGAACACTTTGTCATCTTCAGTCGTCTTCTAAGTTTACTTTTCCCAACTGTTGAAAAAGCAGACTTGAATAATGATTAATATGGGCAATTTATTATTTTTCAGCCACTCTTAAAGTTTGTATCTTTACGATTTTCTGGTTCTGTATACTTTCGTCAACTTTTAAAATCCTAATTTTTATAATTTATTCCGGATTTATATCATGTCTGTAAAATCTGTAGTTTTTAATTTACAATTTAAAATTCCTATAATTTATTCCTCTCATTGTCACGCCCCCTCATCACTATGTTTATCTCCCGGGACTACATTTATTCTTCGCTTGTTTATACCCCAACTAGATACTGATTGATTAGAAATTCAATCCTGATTGGACTTTTGTCTACTTTTGACTTTCTGTCCAAAATTCCACGAAGACGAATTTTGTCACAAAAAATTTTTAGTTTCAAGTTTCGAGTTTCAATGGACCACTTGGTTTCCTGGTTTTTCGGGCCTGCAGTCAAGCAGGGAAAACGGCCTTGCTTTGGTGTCAGCTCAGGTTTTCGATTCTTCAAGTTCTCAATTTTTCAATTTTCAAAGTTTTTAATTCCTTAATTTTTATTCCTCACTTTTTTAAATTTTCAAAGTTTCAAATTTTCCAGTTTGTCATTTTTTTAGATTCTCAAATTCTCACATTTTTGAGTTTTTTATTTCCCACTTTTTTACATTTTAAGTTTTTGTTTTTAAAATTTCCCAATTCCAACTTTAAAATTTTTGTTTTGAAGGAAGAAAACCAATTTTCGGCCTCTTTTGGACCTTGTTAAGAAATATAATTTGTCTATGACTTTCTTCCAGAATTCGATCTGCAAAGTAGTTCTCCACGATAGATTTTTGCAATAAACAAGTCTCCCACAGCGGCACGGAAGGAGAACGATAATGATCATATGACATTTCAATCAGCGATCGACTTTGTTATTTTTCAATTAATTCTAATACCAAATTATAATTGCGCTTAAAAATTAACGAAGCTGTCACGGTATAAAAAATTCTGTATTGAGATTCTTTTCAATTATTCAATTAACTTTGATGCCTAAAAATGAGTGAACATACCATGATTTTGAAATTCTACAGTGAGAACTGACTTCATTTTCCCCAACGAAGCCAGATATCCTTTCATCCCTATACTTGATGCTGAACTTTATTTAAGTAAAGTCTTTTCGAGATGACACTAGTCGTAAAAGAAACCTTTCTGACCGATATCAGACGGATCACATATCCCCCTGGATTAAAGGACAGAATTAGCATCTGTCGACAGATGATGACACTTGTACAAATATCAATGACCTAATTTTTTGATATTATCAAAACTTGAGTTTTCATGGATTTATGGTTGGTTTATCAAAAAGTGGGAAGTTTTTCGTGGATTTATAATTATTAGATCAAAGAAAAAACTGTGGATTTATAATGTTATTCAAAAACTGAAAATTAAGATTTATGGTATTGGCTGATTTATGGGGTGGAATTAGAACCAAGGCGGAAAACATTGTAAATACGACTAACGTTTACGAAAAAAAGTTTTCCTTATTCGAAAGTCAGAAATTTCAAAAATAGTTCGGGAATTGAAAAAAATCTAAATAGTGTCCGAATTGAATATTTTTTTTCGAATTTAATCATTTTCGAAATTCGATTTCGTCTATTTAGATGGCGAATGTGGACGGTGATTAAATTCGAAAATGAATTATTGGATTTAGCTCATAGTTTTGAGTTCAGTATATATCAATTTGGGTAGTAGATAGAGAAAGTAACCTTTAAAAATCTACTGTACAGATGGATATAATTACAAAAATGATTAACCACGGTAATGATTAAGCTCGAAAATTAGTTGTTGAATTTAGTAGACATTTAATTTGTTCCCAGGAAATTAATCTTAAACAGTAACAAGGAACTAATCTATTTCTGGACCTTACTCAAGTTTCCCAAACTTTTTAGATTTCACTCGACTTTTTTGAATTCTTTAATATCTTGAATTTTAAAAACTTGGTTTTATTTAACTGTTTTGAATTTATTGCATTTCAAAAATTTAGTTCCATTAACTTTTTAAAACTTCACCAAACGTCTTTTTCGATTTTCTTGTTTATCTCTGTCTTCCTTTAATTACCGTCCAGCGAGGCAGACAAACAAGTCCACCAATTCCCAGATGTTTCCAATTGGCATTTTTCCAACTTCTTTGTCCCAGTTCCGAAGCTTTAAAAAGTGATTCATCTTCATTGTTTTTGATTTCTGATTTTTTTGATTCAAATTTCGTCCACGTTGCAAAAAATTCAGAAAAGAAGCAGAAACGCACATCGAGGACCCTGACGAGGGGGAGTTCAACGGGCGGGGCTTCAGAGTCGACGGACAGACTCCGCGGACCTATAAATCGATTCCACTGGGGGGAGGCCCGTCCGGACAGCCTTCCCAGAGAACCTTACCAGGGGAACATTATTCCTCTGTTCGAAAGCAAGAGTGCTGTGGCGTCTCTGCAGAGTTGAAAATTGAGCGAAAAATAACCGAGACCCTGGATACTTTTCGATTATTTTTGATTTATTTTACTTTATTTATTTTTTATATATCGATCACGGTATTCTCAAGGATTCAAAACTATATTTCTTTCTTATTAAATTTTCCAAATATTTTCCAAAATTCCCCGAAATTTCTGAAACGAAAAGAAAAGAAAATTTATTATTCTTACAGTAAGACAAGGAGTTTGTCGTCAAAGTTGGAAAATCTACCATATCCTATCAAAGATAATTTCTAGTGATTTTTGAATTTTTCTTACTTTGAAAATATTTCTCGAACAATTCTGATCTTTCCCCCTGGATCTTTGCTCTTCCTCCGTGCCCCCACTGACACCCCTGTTCTTGTCCCAATACCCTTGTGGCGGTACCCCAGCATCCCCACTCTAGTACCCTAGTACCCCTACCCCGGTACTTCCTTATTCCACCCTTATACTTTCTCTTCCACCCTGGTATTCTTTTTCTCTTCTTTTTAAGGAAACGTCTGAAAATTTAAAAATTTCTTTGCTCCAAAGACCTGATTGAGGACTTGTTTACGAATTTCGTTGATAACCTTGATTGTTCTGGATGAGGTAATGGAAAAGTCTCCATTCAACTCTTTTCTTATTTTGGTCCGTCGTCATCGTCGTTTTCCTCGCTTCACTTCTTCGTCTCAAATTCGCTCGGGCTTGGTTGAGCTCTTTCGTTCAATTTTCTCAAAAAGAAAAATGAACGAAGAGTCACTTTAAATTGGTGTATCATTTTTCGTGACAAAAGTTTAAGTTACTGTAGATCAACTTTTATCAACAAAAATACATTAAATTGTTTTTATAGATTTCTGCCATTACGCCCCTTTTGCCACAGATCCTCCCTCCGGCACTTTACGGGTTCCTGTTTCCAGTTTAGAGTCTTTTTGCGAGTCAAAAAGCAACCTGGCCCCAAAGAAAGATTACTGTAGGACATACGGGTCAGAATGATGCTCGGCAAGCTCGTCAACAAGTTCAAGAAACAGTCCATCAACGACCAGGGACTTTCGCCCCCGAAGACTGTATCCTCTGCTCCGGCGCTGTTGGATTCTGGAGAGAGACAAGTCCGGAAAAGTGCTCGACTCAATCCTGGATTATTCCCGAATGTGAGTTTCTGAATTTCCGAAGTTATCAAAAAAATTGTTCAATTTCCGCTTTCGGAGTGTTTTTTTGATCTTAACTAGAAAAGTCCAAAAATTTGTGCTTCGATCATTTTTGGATTTTATTCTAAATACTTTAAAATAGGATTATAAACTTATTTACTAAAGTTCAATGAATACTAAATATTTAGTTGGTAAGAGGACAAAATTATAAACTCCACTTTTTGTAATTTCTCTAAATTTAAAATTACTTCTTTGTTTTATATTTATTTTTGATTTAAAATCAAATTGGTTTAAATTTAGGACGAAAGTGGGTCCCACTTTTCTCCAATCAAGCCGAAAAAGTTCCCTTCCTCCTACGAATCGGACAACGACGATGAACTCGAGCAACTCGAAAAAAGTAAGTTTTCGATTTTTCTATGGAACTTTGAAAACAAATAAGTTCTAAATTTTTTGCATCAAATTTCTTTGAGAAATTGACAGTCGTTTTTTCTTAGATGAAAGTGATAAATACAGCCGGGACTGGAACTCTAGAATTTAGACCCAAGAAGTCTCGGCAAAAAATGTACACAAACAAAAATGTGGAAAATAAAATAGAAGTCTTTCAGGACAGAAATTTGAGACAGTTGTTTTTGACAAAATTGACTTTCGCAAAGTCCCCCCAAAATGCAGATTTCTAGTGCTATAAAGATCGGAAAAATACTTAAATTACAGAAATCAAGGAGTCTTTAAAACCCTGAGATTTCGTAAATCGGAAAACCCTTTGAAATTGCAAATGCCGAAGAAATTTTGTATTATTTATTGACCTTTTTGGCTTTCCGTCACCTTTCCCAAACCGGTCAAGAATAGAGATGGAAAGATTGATTCGTTTTTTTCAAAAGATCACATGACCGGGCAAACTGAAAGTGTTTTTTTGACACCTTCGTTTTGCCAGGGATTCTGTAACGAAACTACAAGGTTGAACTTTCAGTGTCGAACACTTCCTTGGGAATCGGAAGTGTCTGTTCCGAGAATATTTGCGGGCAAAGTCCTCCGGTGCTCACGAGCTCCCCTCCACTCATCTCCGAGATTGACACCAACAGGTTCGTTTTTATCAGGGAAAGTAATTTGCAAGGTGTTCCCTGAAATATGAAGGTATTCCCTACAAGCTATGAAAGTGTCCCCAAAAGCACCGAAAGCAGCCCCTAAAAATTAATAGCAGCATCTAAAAAAGTTGAAATTGTTCCCCAAAAAAGTGGAAAGTGGTGTCTGCAAAGGAACTAGAGTGCTTCTTATGAAAAACAATTTTTTCACAAAAAGTTTCCAAAACTCATTTTCTTTTCCAGTAATTCCAAAAGAAGTGTCCCTTCGCAATTTGCAATCAGAACAAGCTTCCAAATAGGGACTCTTTCTCGCAAATTCGCCGCCAAAAAACTATTTACATCAAAACAACAGAAATCTTGCAAATTCCAAACTTGTTTAATTTTATCCATTCATCCACTACATGGTTTTTGACCCTCTAAAACTAAATGCCTCAGGAAATTCAACAAGAAGGAAGCTTATCTCCTGGCAAGTCGCCAAGAGTCCGTCCGCACCCTGAACGCACTTTTGGTTTCTCCCCTCCACGATGCGTGCATCCGTACGTCCATGAACACACTTTTAGTTTTTCGCTTGTTGTTTCGCTCTTTCTCTCGGAGAAAAAACAGGGCAACAATCCAGCTGGCAGCAGTCCAAATAGGCGCTCGTTGATCATCGGGGAACACTCTGTCTTCTTGTTGCCCTGCTGCGAGAAGGGCGTACGCTCTTTGAAAAAAGGGAGAAAATGATGTTGATGAGAAGATGGTTTGGCGCACGCCGGACGAGTGTGTAGCAGGATCATTGGCTCGGGTTTGTCGTCATCTTGAGGGATGTGCTGAAATGTAAATTAACAATCACATTATTACAAAAATAATAAGTCAACAATGTTGGAGAACTGTTTTAAAGCGCATCTTTAAAATCCGGAAATTTTTAGAACTTTGGCTTTCAATTTTCATCGTGGGAGTTTCCATTGAATTTTAGAGGATTTTGACCTTGCTAGTTGATTATTGTTCAAAAGTTCAAGTTCCGCGTCAAATTGACAAACGATTTCTGCTACTGTACCTCTATGGAGGTCATGATGAACTTTTACGAAATGCTCCTGAATATAATTTCCAGCATCCCTCAAAAACTTTGCAAACTTGCAGTTTCGAATTATTCTATAGGTTCCTGCAAAAGTTCTGATGCTGAACTGCTGTAATCAGTTGCTTTTAAAAGCTGAGATTTCCTCCCAAAGTGACAAATTATTCCAATACCATTACTCCGAGAACTGGAAGTAGACTTGTGTGAAGTTATCTGAAAACGGATTCTCAGAATCTTCCAGAGCTTTCGCACATGGACCAATATCGAATCCTTTTATGAAATTTGATTCAAGTGTACGGGGGACCTGCATGACCGGTCAGGAAAGGTCAAAATCGGTCAACTCTTTGGAAACACCACTTTTTTGAGAAAGTTAAGAACACTTATTTCCAACGTTTTCTATCTACATTAGACATCATTTTTATCTGATGTACAAACAAAAAAACAAAGATTGACGAAGAAGTTTTATAATTTGAAAAAAATTGCGTTTTCCGATTCCTTTTGAAACTTGCCAAGTTTTGAATTTCCGTGAATCAATTCCGACTACAATAACAAGCAGAGATAGATCTTTTATGTATTCTGCTGTCGTGGCGAGAGTGAGAGATGTCCCACTCGGAGCAACATAAAGGCGAAAAGCTCCTCCGTGTATGTTTGTCGCGAAATTTGTGTATATATGCGTGCGCCAGAGTAACAGCAGGAACAGGGTCTCACCACCCTTTGCTGTAGCGTGTGTGCGGCCGGGTTGTTGTCCTGTTCTGCTTTTGGGAAGGACGGAGACT
This sequence comes from Halicephalobus sp. NKZ332, assembly GCA_009761265.1. Lineage (NCBI taxonomy): Eukaryota > Metazoa > Nematoda > Chromadorea > Rhabditida > Panagrolaimidae > Halicephalobus > Halicephalobus sp. NKZ332. Next base: position 8,054 of record VOSG01000265.1, read on the forward strand.
TGGAAAAAGTCGTTTTGCATCCATCAGCGAAAAACGAGGGACTGACCAAAATATTCTAAGATTAATACGATGAGTTTTCAGTTGGGATAGTGCTGGATGTGAATCCGGGATCGTTCTGAGGGAGTCTGCCGAACGGGACGACTCTTCGAGAAACATCGAACTTCTGGACGAAGAGAGTAACGAAGGCGATGCTTCGACCCCGGTGGAAAGGTAAGCATCACACTTCTCCCCCTTTATCCTCTTCCAGGGATCCCAGCCCCCCTGCCCTTCCTGTAGAAGTCGTCTTTCCTTGTTCCCTCTCTTCAGAAGTCTCTTTTGGTCCTTTTCCCCCTCAAAGTTCCTCTCCCCCTTCTGGGAGTCCCTTTTCCTCCTCCCCACTGCATGAGATTCCTTCTCCCCCACTTCAAAAAGTATCCCTCTATCTTTTCAGAAACCATTCTCTCTTAAAAGTTCCGTCTCCTCCTGACCTACTCATCAAGAGTCTTAATCCCCTCCTCAAAAGTCCCTCTCACCTCTCTTCCTATGTCTCCTATTACTCCCTCATTTTCTTTTTTTGAAAACTTTATCATCATATCTTTAGAAACCCTATTTCCCTATCACTGGAACTATCATTTCCCTATCCTTAGAAATATCATTTCCCTATCCTTGGAAATATCATTTCCCCTTGGGGAGCCACTGGTTGTACTGATTCTGGATCCGATAAGCCTCTTTTAATTGACACGCTTTCAGACGCGACGGCTTCCCTGTCGATTTTAGCGCTCTTCATGCTGAACTTGCAAAAAAACCGGAACGAGGGGCATTTCAACCGGTATATAGTCATTCTACTTGTTCCCCTACCCCTATAGGAGAAAAACGTCGTTGGGGTTCTTCAGGACTTTCGATTGATACTGGAAGTAATTCTGTCAGTCCTGTACCCCCTAGTCCAGTTGCGAGCAGGACTCGCAGTGCTCTGGCCCACCAAACCGGGGAGGATGAGGTCCCCAGGGCCGTTCTCACAGCGAAGAGAAGTAGAGTCAAGGTCATTTATCATGACCCTACTCCGAGAAGATCCTCCGTCATCGCCATTCCTCATCAACCAGTGACTTTCGTCACGGGAGTTCTGAGCGAAAGTCCCCCCAACAACCCTAGTCTCAAGAGGGGCAGACACTCCAAGGGGGGCAGTGAACGTCCCTGCCTCGACTTCGACAAAATGCGCGAGGTTAGTTTTCCGAAAAGATGGGTTCCGGAAATTCCTGCCGAGACAATTCCGCAAAAAAGTTGAATTTCCACAGCAGACAATTTTAGAGCAAAAACCCGAAAATTCAATTTTCAACATTCGTGTTGAGATTGCTTTGTCAATATCGAATTTCACTGTGGTCTCGGCCGGAAAATTCTATTTCGAAATTAGTTTTTAGCAATGTAGTAATCTTGGGTTTTCAGCAAATGATGAAAACTTTCGACGCCGAAAACGTCCCCTTCTGCCGCGAGGGGGGCACCCCTTTCCGCCGTGAAGGAAGTACTCCGGATTTCGGGGGCAAGTTCCCCTAGTAACCCCGTCAAAGAAAAATCGCCAATTTCATCATTGTTTCTCTAGTCTTATTCTCATGTCTAAGTACAACACCCTACCCCCTGGCCCTACTCTGAAACGCGGTCATTTTGAGTTCCTAGTTGCTTTTCCAGATATTCTACTCCCAGTCTACTGTAGTCGCTCTGAATTCAGAGAAGCAGATGCCGGAGATCGTGAGGACGGATTGCTCAACGTGGACTCCACGATTTCGACTTTGTTCTTCGCACGTCACGATCTCCGCAAACTGCTCGAAAAGAATCGGCACAGGAGCATTTTGTAGCATTTTTCTAGTTAGTGTTTCGCCAAAAGCAAAAATTATCTACCTGATTCGGAGAAAAAGCACAACACCTCACTTCCTATTTTATTTTTTGTGCTTAAGTTGTAGACATTTCGATGAAAAAAATTTAAGTTTAATTTTCATCTTTCGTGTTACAAGCGAAAATGAGAAATATGTTCAATTTTGAGTATTTTTTAAATAATAGAAAAACGGGAAATAATCTCCCATACAAATGTTATTTGAAATTGAACAGGTTGTGATCTTGCTCGCGATATGCGGAATTTGAACTTAAATTTAGTTTTTTTTCGGATTCTTACAAACTTCGGCACTGGTTATTTATCCCACAAGGGTACCTCCTACAGTGCTCCTTGGGAAATTACGGTACTTCCTCGTCACCAAAACAGCTCTGGCAGTTGTGTCGCGTGCATGCCTGATTTGTGATCTTCTCGGACCGTAATCCGAGTGTATTTGTGAAATCTGAATACGTCGTGTATTTTGATCAAGGCTCGAAGCCTTGAATTTCAGTGTTTTTTCCAGTTTATTATTTTGGCTCTGGAATTTGTAGTTTACTCGATATGAGTACAAGTTTTCTCTGGAAGAATAAAGGCAATTTGGCAAGAAAAATGAGTCCAAACAAAAGAAAACCAAGCTTCTTCAAAAATTTTGAAAAAATTGAAAAAAATTCGAAAAAATTTTTTTGTGTAAACAAGGAAAATGGCCGAGCCGACGAAACGGGCCTTGCTAGGAGGAGCAAGTCGATGTTCAACGCGTCAAAGTCTCTCTCGCTGGTCCCCCGCCCAAAAACGGACAGACGAAATCCTTTTCTGGAGCGGTGCGGACGGACGAACCGAATATTCTAAAAAAAGACAAACAACTTTTCCCGGAAAGAAACCTGGCAAATAAAACTATTTTTCCTAAAAAGAAAAAGTGATCCCGGAGCGAAGAGACGGACGACTTTGTTGAGGTCTGACAAATAAGTCGACTTTTCTTGGAACGAAAACAGAAGTTGATTTTTATTGGGGACGGACAGACAAGTTGCTTTTACCAAAGACGGACAGACAAGTCGGCTATTCCTGGAACGAAAACCTGGTCCGCGTTGCCTCCGCCGAATTGGCTCAATGCCAGCGGCTTTCAATTACGCGTGGAATTAAACTCTGTATTCCGAATTCAGTCCCACTTTAGTATATTAAAAGTTGACCAGGACTTTTAACTTCCTCTTTTCCGCATGCTGCGGATTTCCAAAGGAACACAGGGGTTTTCTGGATCGAGTTGGAAATAACGTTATGAAATCCGAAGTTACCACACGTTTCATATATAGAATTTCGATTTTGTTTTTTATAATGCGGGAACTTGTATAGATGAAGGATGATGAGTGATTTTTGGGTTTTCAGGTGAACTATGACTGAGCCGGACTGGAACTGGGGCGATAGCAGTGGAAACTCGAGATCCAACCAATGGAATACGTATTCGAACGAAAACTGGAACCAGGGTCAGGATCAGAGTGGAGGTGGATTCGACTACTACAACCAAGGGTAAGACTTTAAAAA
>VOSG01000265.1:11633-35986 GCA_009761265.1 Halicephalobus sp. NKZ332
TCTATAACTCCGAGTTTCAGCCAGTCACCTCCGCCAAATCAGGGCCAGAATTACTGGAACCAGCCCAACACCAATGTCCAGGACAGCTTCGGGGGTGCCCCCTACTCCCAGCAAACCAGCTTTTCTGGAGCTCCTTTCCCAGGAAATCAACCCGGATTTAATCCAAGCAATCTGATGTCCGATCCTATGTTCAGCGCCGCCAAACAAATTGGGGGACAATTTGCAGAACAACAAAAGGAAAAGCTCTCACAATATATTTCATCGTTTAACTTGAAGTATTATTTCGCCGTTGATACGGCTTACGTCGGGAAGAAAATAGGAATTTTACTTTTTCCTTTTGCTCGTAGAGATTGGTCGACACAGTTCGGCGGCGATGGGAAGCCGGTGCCGGCCAAGATGGACATCAACGCCCCCGACCTCTACGTCCCCCTGATGGCCTTCATAACATATATCCTAATCTCGGGTTTCGTCTTCGGAGTTCAACAAAGATTCAGTCCGGAACAACTGGGAATGCAGACGACGAATGCACTTTTCTATCTTTTTTTGGAAAACATGATCGTCTTGATTACGAAGTACATCCTAAACATCTCCCAATCTCTCAGCCTATGGCACACACTGGCGTTTAGTGGATATAAATTTGTCGGGTAAGATTTGTTTTAATTAAAAATTGACTTATTTAACTCTTAAAACTTCAGGATTGTTATTTGCTTGGTTCTCTATCTCTTCGGTGGCACGACGATTTACTACTGGTCTCTAGTCTATATGGTTATTGCAATCACAATCTTTCTCGTGAGTTCTTCAGTTGTTTATTGAAATATTTATCCTCGCTGTTTATGGTAATCAATGACTGAATTTCCAGGCTCGTTCGCTGAAAAGTTTCGTGATAGACATGCAGTCTTCCTACGCTGATGATGGCAGAAAACGGAAAATGTACCTTCTTCTGTCGATTGTACTGACTCAGGCGCTGATTATGTACCTTCTGACGAGCTCCGTGACATCCTTCATGTCGGATCAATATGACTTCGCGAAGATGGCAATGTCGAAAATAGGAATGAAAAGCAACAATGTCCCGTTGATGCCGAATGGAGAAGTAGATTACGAAGCTCTTCTCAAAATGCCCTAAAATAGTGTAACCCGTTTTGGCGAGAAGGGAATGAATTCTTTATTTACATTTCACCAGAAAATTAAGGAATTTTAAATTAAAATTTTCGTGGTAGGATTTTTAACAAAAAGAGAAGATTGGCATTTATTCTCGTTTCGTCAAAAGTGGTCCAATAGCCTAAAACTGAGTGGAATTTCCGTGATAAGAACTTCCACTTTTTGATTGTGATTTTAAAAAACCCAACATTCTTCGGTCACTTTCATTGAAAAAATTTACACCTGTTCATATTTTCGTCAATGTGGGATACAATTCTAAAAAATGAGCAATGTGCCTTTCTTGTCAAAATGCAAAGGTAATTTATTTTTTAAATTTATCGTTTTTATCGATTTTGGGGTTGGAAGAATAAGTCGTCTTAGTGCAAAAAATGAAGTGAAGAATACAGACTATGGACTTTGTTCGAGCGTTGAAACTACGCGATTTTTATTTTTTTTGTATAAGAATAATTTTATTGTTTCATATACGACATTACTTTCCTGTGTATACAACGTGATTTTCGTTCCATGTATATACAGTGTCATTTCCTCTACGTGTGTGTATTATCAATTTTTCTGTATATAGTACTTTATTTGTACTATAACAACAGTTTTTATTTTACACATGTTAACTTTCCCTTGATTTTCCAGACTCCAAAATGACGTGGGCAGATACCTTGAACGACAACTGGATCCTGGCGGTCTCGATCATATTAATCCTCCAGTTGCCGATCCTGTATTCGCTTTCCCCGAAGGCGAAATACCACATCAAGATGTTCCTGTATTATATAACGGTCTTCTTCGCGAGTTGTTGTGCAGCACCTGCAGCGATTCCTACTTATTTCCAGAATCGCGGTGGGACGAATGCCTTCAAAGTTTTTAACTTTTTTGCCTCTTGGGTTGACATAGATATGGAAGTGAGAGGGCAAGAAAAACTAGAAGCAGACGGAAGTGGAGTGCTTGTTTCAAATCATCAAAGTTCCTTGGATATAATTGCGATGGGGAAAGTGTGGCCTGATAGATGTACATGTATGATGAAGAAAAGTCTGGCATATATCCCTGGATTTAATATATCCTCTTTTTTGTGTAATGCGATATTTGTGGACAGATTTAACCACGACAAAGCTTGTAAGGCTCTAGAATCAGCAGTGAAAACAATTTTGGAGAAGAATCTGAAAATTTGGGTTTTCCCGGAAGGAACGAGATTCAAGGGAAAGGGAATGTTGCCGTTCAAGAAAGGAGCTTTCAATATAGCTGTCGAAGCACAAATTCCGATTTACCCGGTCGTGGTTTCCCATTATGGATCATTCTATAGTAGTAAGGAAAAAGTTTTCAAGAACAGAGGTCAAGTGATTATTCAAGTTCTGGATCCGATTCCGACGAAAGGAGTAAGTTTTTTTGTTGAATTTAATAGCTTTAATAGTTGTATTAATTTTAATAGCTGACAATCTCGATAATTATATCAACTTTAGTGATTTCAAGGAGATTTTTTGGTTATATTTTTTGAAACTTTCCCAAAAAGTATGGAAATCAAATTTTGAAGTTTTTGGTCCTGATTGGAAAGTTTCGAAAATCTGCAGCGATATGGTTTCAGAATCTTTTCGCAATAATATAGCTAGATTATTTCTGTTTTATATATAGAAATCAGTGTTATTATATATTTTTTCCTATATTTTCATATATTTCTTTCAGTTGACGAGAGAAGATGTGCCTACCTTGTTGGATAGAGTGAGACTCGAGATGCTCAAGGAATTCGAAAAGATTTCAACAGAGGCCGAGGAAAGACAGAAAATCGTCGATTCCGAAGAAAGCAAAAAGTCGAGATGAAGTTTACCACATTTTTGTACAGTGCTGACATGATATAGATATGATATATATACTATATATATTTATATATATTATGTACTTTTTATCACGAGTATTCGTAGTGTCCAGGTGTCTAAGTAGTTTTTATTCGATCGAAGATAGCATTTTGTAGAATATAGTAGAGATAAAACATGTGATTTCTGAATTTATATTAACATACAGTTTGATACTGTGCTATACTTTTTGTTTTTATACATGGAAATGGTTATAGAGGAATTTAGATGGGAAAAACGAAAAAGAAGAATCCGATGGAGCTAAAGAAGGAACCGAATTTGGATGAAGACTCCGGAAAGTTCAAGAAAAAAGATGGTAAAGTTGTCAAGAAAAGTTTTCCAATAACTACGATCAAAAAGTCTTCAAGTTCCGAAGATGAAGATTCGGATGAAAGTGCAACAGTGGTTCAGAAAAATCCAAAGAATATGAAAAATAGACCTCCTTTGAACAAAGAAGATCCTGATGAGGATGTCGATGAAGTTCTGGATTCAGATGAACTTTCGGATGATAGTAGTGTGAACAATGATGAAATTGGCGAAGGAGAGGAAATCAGCGATGAGGAGCAACTGGATAGAATCCGAAGAGATTTGGAAAGAAAAGAATCTTCTGACTCTGACTCTGAATCTGAATTCAACGATGACGGCATTACATTTGACTCTTTGGATAAGTTTTATTCAGAGTCAGAACGAGCAATTAGAACGGAAACAGGAGACGTTCAAAGAATCAGCGATGTCACCCGTGACTTGAACAAAAAGATTTACAATATAGACACGGAAAATGATTATGACGAAAATGATCCCCTCCAGATGCCACCCTCTGGAATCTTGGTAGATGGTATTCCTTTCCATCATTTGAGGACGTATCCTTTGGAAGAGAGGCATATTAAGAGACTATATGCCCACGGAATCGTATACAAAAATTCGTATTTTTCCCCGTCAGAGGATAGACAGCTGGTTATAAACTGGAAAAGGTATTCTTCGAAATTTAATATAGACTTTGAAGATGCTCCTCTCTATATGGGCTGGTGCAAGTACGTGGAGAAAGAAAAATTGAGAGCAGTAAAAGAGGAAATAATACAAACCAACCTCCACGCCTACATGTGTATTAACCTGTTAGAGAGATGTGCGATACAAATTCGAAGGAGATGCTATAGATTGTTCAACCCGAAAGATGAGGAATGGAAGACGGCTTTTATGAAAACAGATAAATTTACACAAGATGAAGACAGGAAGTTGATGGAATTGCACGATCTTTTGGGAGACAAATGGCAGGAGATAGGAGTGAGGTTGAAGAAAAACAGATTTGAGGCTCAGAAAAGATATGTCCAATTGACGGAAGGACAGCATCACAAATATGGAGGTTTGAAGACTCGGGTGCAGTGTATAAAAGAATTTACGAATGAGGTTTTCAAGGAACTTTATGGTTGGTTTTTTATTAATATGCGTTCTTTACATTAAAACATAGCTTTTGTGTTAATATGTCTCTATGTTAACACATGCTTTGTATGTTAGTGTACTTTATGTCAACATACACTATAACTGATATATTTCTTGTATAGATCTTTTATATTAGTATGCCTGCTTCATATATAAATATTGATGTTTTTCAGATGAGGTGAAAAACTATATGCCGATCCATCCTGTCCAATTGATCGCTGCTAGAGATTTCCGGAAAATGGCCCAAGCAGAGGATTCTGTGAATTGGATTTCTGTGGGAAACAGAATGAAGGTTTTCCCGGATGTTTGCAAAGAAAAATGGAAAGATGTGAAAAGAATGTTATCGATAGCATATGAAAAAATAGGTGATTCTGAAGCTACAGTGGGCAGAGTTGAAAAAGAAGCTTTTCCCCCTAGTGTTTCTGAGCCGAAAATAAGAAACATGAAGCTTGACCAACTTCAGGAATGCATGAAGATCTTACTTGCTGTTGCAAAAAAGCAAGAAATTTCGGAATTATTTGAAGTCGATGTGGGTGAATTGACGAAGAGAATTAAAGAAGCAGGAGTTAATTTCCATACTGTATTGACATATGGGTCTAGAGTAATATCGGTATGTCAGAAAATATTGACTTCTTTAAGAAAATCAGGGATTTTGGGAATGTTGCCTTATCAGGTCACAGTAATTGAGCTGATCGAGATGATTCTATTCCTTGCAGAAAATGCGAAAATGGTAAATCTGCAAAAAATAAGTAGAAATTTAGCGATGAAATTGGTGAAGGAATTTGTGGAAAAGAAAGGATACGAAGTTAATCCGAATTATGTGGTGATTTATAAGGAGCAGATAGAGAAATTGAAGGATATGGAATTTAGAAGAAGAGATACTGTGGTTGGAAATAATGATTCTGATGAGGATTTGGAAAACGACAATGAAAAGGAAAGTAGATCTCCAAAGAAGAAGGCTCAAGCGAAAATATCTGATTCTTCCACTTCTGAAGATGAAGATGAAAATGCATCTCCAAAGAAGAAGACCCAATCGAAGGCATCTGATTCTTCTGAAGAAGATGATGAAGTATTTGAACCTCCACCAAAAAAGAAATCCAAAGCTCAGAAGCCGGATTCTTCCAGTGAGAGTTCAGACTCTGATTGAAATTTGTTATTGTTGATTTTGTTGAGTTTATAAACTTTAATACGAATCTGGAAGGAGAAATAAGAAGTTGAATTTCTTGATTTTTGTATTTTCAAAACTAATTTTGCTTTCTAACTTTATTTTTAAAATTTAGCTCAATCACTTTTATCTAGAAAAATTTAAATATGAAACTTAAAAATATAAAATCACTAAAAATTGACTTTTAGAAAGATGTCTATTCCCGGAAACTCCCCGGTGATTCTATACGGTACAGAAACGGGAACAGCTCGAGATGCTGCTGAGTCCTTGATGGAGGTCTTGAGAACTTGTAAGATTTCACCAAGGATATATTCTTTTGATGATTTTCCATTTGAAAAGTTTCCTGAAGAAGAAATATTTATTTTTATAATATCTACATCAGGACAAGGACAGATCCCATCAAATTCGAGAAAGAATTGGAAATTATTACTTTCAAAAAACTTGGGAAAAGATTTTTTTAAGAAAACAAAATTTGCTTTAGCAGCACTAGGTGATTCGAGTTTTTTGGAATATAACTTTGCTGGGAAAAAAATGTTTCGAAGAATGACGTCACTTGGAGCTATTCCGTTGATGAATATTCAACTTTGTGATGATCAAGATGAACAGGGATTTGATTCTGGATTTGAGGAATTCAAGAAAAGTCTAGTTGAAAAGTTGTTGACGATTTTCGAAAAAATGATCCCCTTTGATGATTCCATATTGCTTCCGGAAAAATTCAGGATTTCTTATGTGGATGAACTGGACGATCAAAGGATTTCGAAGTTCAAAAGTGAATTTTCTGAAGAAGGAGAAAAATCGTCGGAAGTCAGAGGATACACAAAGTTGGAAGTAGTAGGAAACGAAAAAGTCACTGCAGATGGACATTTTCAAGTTTGTTTTTTATCTTATAATATTGGATTTTATCCATTACTGAAATCTCATTCTTCTAGAACTCGATTTAAAAATGATAGAAATTCATATCGGAATAATTTTTAAGAATTTGGTTTCAGGATACTTTTCTAATTTCTCTTCACAATTCATGTTTTTCCTATAAACCTGGAGATGTTGCCCAAATTCAACCAGAGAATCTCGACGAAGTTATCCAAGTTGCTGTCGAAGCCTTGGGATTATCGAAAGCCCAGTTAGAAAAGGAATTCTTCTTGGAAAAAACAAATGATTTTTCGAGCATGCCTCCATCGAATATGATCTCTTGTAAGCACTTTATTTTAAAAGCTTAGAATGTAAGAAGTGTTTGAGATTTAAAATTTCGAAAAATTGTATCGAAATAATTTTATAGATCCCACAACATTATCCAAGTGCTTTAAACACTTATTTGATATCAACTCTCTTCCAACAAGGAGGTTTTTCAAATCCCTTTCGAAACTTGCGGTTCACGAAATGGAAAAGGAAAGATTAGAGGAATTGGCAAATTACAACTCGTTCGACGACTTCCTGGATTACGTCAGGTTTCCGAGAAGATCGATTTCGGAAGTTCTGAGAGATTTCCAGCACACTTCCAAGATAATTCCCATAGAGAGATATTTCGAAGTTTTCCCCTTCATAAGACCTAGATCCTTCAGTATCTGTTCGAGTTACTTGAAGACTCCAGAAATTTTGCAAGTAATCGTTGCGAGAGTAGAACTGAAAAGGAAAAATATGAAAACAACAAGACTAGGATTGTGTAGTAACTATTTATCGAGACTAAAAAAAGGCGACTTAGTTACTGTAAGGATACAAGAAGGAACTATGGATTTCGATTTTGGAAATTTTACAAAGGTCTTTATTTCGACAGGAACGGGAATAGCTCCTTTTAGAAACTTTATCTTGGAATCAGAAGAGAAAAAAGATCCTTTTCCTATGTTGTTATTCTTTGGATGTAGAGGAAAAAACTTGGACAATTACTTTGGAGAAGAATGGGATGATTACGGTAATCTTGTCGTCTTTCGAGCTTTCAGTAGAGATCAAGAGAAAAAGATTTATGTTCAAAACTTAATGGAAGAAAACTCGGGTTTTTTGCAGAGATTGATAAAGAGTAAAAGAGGTTCGTTTATAGAAAATCTTCATAACATTTGCTTCGAATTAATTTTGCAGGAATTTTTATAGTTTAGTTTTGAAAAAGCTTTTTCTGAAAACTTCAAAAATATTTAAAAAACTCATTAGAATATTTTTTAAAAATTGCTTTTAAACCTTGCATTAATTTATGTTAATATGGAGCTTTGTATTAATACTTTTGGATTTTTTCAGTGGTTTTTTACATCGCTGGGAGCTCAGGAGAAATGCCAAAAGCAATCAGATCCACTTTGAAATCCATAATCCAAGAAGGAAACTTGTCGCCAGATCCGGATGAAGCTTTAAGTCAGATGGAAGTCCAGCGACTGATTCAATTCGAAACTTGGTTCTGAAGGAAGAAGCAGATTCGATCGATGCACAGAGGAGAGTACAGCCGGACGTCCGCAGTGGGGGCACGTGCTCCCTTCCTTCGTCTCGGGAAAAAAGGACATGTGCTCACTCAGATGATCTGTTATATTGCTTTGTTGGTTGTATTTTTTGTTTTAGTATATTAACTTTTAATAAAAATATAAAAATGAATTAAAATAAATAAAAAATAAAGAAAATTAAAGTTTCGTTTCGGGAAAAAAAGAAACATGCGCTCAGTCAGATGATCTACCAGTCGTGTTGTTTCTTTGGTTGTATTTCCGATATTTTTCGATATATTAATTTATAATAAGAAGAAAAATATGTAAAACAATTGAAAATGAATGGAAAATCAGAATTTCGTTTCGGAAAAAAATATGCGCTCGATCAGATGACTTTCTTCCCCATTGTCGTGTTCGTCTTACTCCCAATATGTGTTTTCATATATTGATTTATAGATAAAAGTACATAAAAAATAGGAAATTAGAAGAAAATACTGAAATATCACCTTATTTTTAAGTTTTGCTCGTTTTCGGATTGGTTTCGACTTTCCAAAATTTTCTGAAATCAAAATTTTTCGCGAAATTGTCGTTGGGAAAATTCCGGAATAACTGTCGTACTTTTCTCGTGATAGTATAGTATTAAAAAGTTTCAAAGATTCGCGTCGAGATTTTTTCACGAGTTTCCATATATGAATTATGAATTAATGTCGTATCAACGGTACTGTATTGATTGTTTTTCAGATGACCACGGGTACAGAGGAAAACCTCCTGGCTTTCTTGAGTCCTGAGGCAATTTCCAACTTCCTGAAAATCAACTGGGTTTTTCTGAAGTTAGTTTCTACATTTCTCGGATTTTTCGCCTTTTGCATCTCCACTCAACTCGTGGAATTTGACGTAAAAAAGGTACCTTTTATATAAAAACAAAAATAAAAGTAATTTTCAGATCGTTAATTTTTTCCATAAAAAAACACCAGAAGAATTGGAATTGGAAGAGAGATACCTCGAGTTGAATAAAATGAAGGAAGAACTTTCGAAGATTTCAGAAATGGACGAATTCGCCAACTACCACAGAAAACGGAGGGTAATTCTGAAGAAAGAAGATGAGTTCGACGCTTTAGGTGAGTGGCTGTTCTCTAAGTTTATGTAAAGTCAATATTCGATTTTATATAACTAAAACCATAAAATCCTAAAGGACTAGGATTCGTTTCGAGATGACTGTAGGAAATTATTCTCGATTTTTACAATAAAATTATTTTCAGCTTCGAAAGAAAAGAAAAACAACTTGTATCAATCGATGAGATTGGCTTTGATATCTAGATTCATCGTCGTTCTGATGGCCTTCTTTTTCTCCTATTTCGCGAGGGATATGGTCGTTGCGAAAATCGACGGAGAACTCATCTGGCCGTTCGGATTCATGTTGACCTGGCCCTGGATTTTTGGCTCATATGACGAACAAGGAAGTAAGTGTAGGGTGTAATTCACCTTGGTGAAAAACAACGAGTCGCTTGTTCTCATTTCCCCAAAAGTAGATTATGTTTTCGTGATATGATCGGCTTTTCGAAAAGAGATGAAAATTGTATTCATTAATATTTCGCCGAAGGTGACAAAAAAGGTAATTGAATGTTTTCGTGGTACACCTTTTTTTCAATGAAGAAATTTGCACTCGTTATCGTTTCACCAAAGTTCAATTGCCCGAGATCACACGACGTAACTTTTGTTTTCAGGGATTCCAGTTTCACTTTTTAATCTCCTGATTCTCATCTCATTAGCGAATTCTGCCTACGAACGCCAGAAGTCCTTGAAAACATCTCAAAAAATCAAGAAAACCAAATAACTTCATTACTTTATCATATGGAGGATTATCACTTTTTGGTGTTTTCCTCCATATTTAATTGATACGGGTTTCATTTGTTGATTTTTATAATAATTAACTATCAATTGTTCTTGTTTTTTATCACGGGTAGAAGTCACCCGACCGAGTCATCGTGACCGGTTATCTCGAAGTTTTTTGATTGAAATATTCTCAAATTTTTTCGAAAACCGAACGAAAATCTGAAATCAAAAATTCAGACAGATTTGTTTCGAAAGTTTTACGAAACTTAAAACAAGTTTTTAAAAATTGAAATTTCAAAAACTCTCGTGAGACAATATCACAAAATATTTATTTCTTACTTTTTCGGTGGTGTAATTACATCCAGTGCTCCTCTCCATTATTCTTTTTCAAATGGGTTCTTTTTGAAACAGTTGATAACGATCTATTGTCTTTTTCCCTCCGAAATTGATTGCACAATTTTGCCTCAGGCCATATCAATTTTTAATATGGACAGAAAGTAGTTTTTTTTTGCGCTATGCTTCGTTTGTTTTTTAGTGCCAGGCGACGATAGCTCGAAAATCAGTGCTTCATGAACTATATTAATTTTGACTATTTTTTCCCTCAAATTGATAACTAAAATTCAAAATCAAAATATTGTTTTCCTTTTGAGACTTTTTTGTTTTGTCAAGTTTTGGCATTTTTATCGACACGAAAACCCCGAATTTTTTTATTCTTGGGTTCTGATTATCAATTCTGACTGAAAAAAGTGAAAATTTATCTTCGATCAATGTAGAAATCAGAACATTTGGTTTGGCTGAAGGGCGGTCCTCAAGTCATCGTTTTTTTACAATAGAAAAAGTCGTTTATTTTTGCTCACTGGGGTTTTCCAAAATTCAGCGAAAATTCCCGAAAAGGAAATTTTAAAAAGTCGTCTTGGAATAATTCCTCGAAAAATTTGTTTTTATAACATTTTTTACATTTGTTTTTTAAAGTTATTTATTTTTTTGCTCTGATACTATGGAAATATCTCGGGCACGCTTGTTTTTTTATCAACGAGAGTTTCGAAAAGCTTTTGGTTCTTATTTCGCAACCGATAGAGCGTGTCACCTGAACGCGAATTTTGTTTTCCAAAGAGGAATGTTAATTATTTTTGAACTCAAAGGAAACTGCGAAATTTAGATTCAATATGCTTTCCCAATTAACGGGTGAAAATGATCCCAGTGCTATGGCATCTGCTGTTACTAGCACTGCTTTGGGACATTTGGAAAATGCGAAAAACTTTTTATGGAAAACGGCTAGCACGTATGCTAACGACGTCATCAAAAACGGATCAAATATGGGTTTTACTGATTATTTATCGTCTTCTGTTCAAGGATACCGTAAGTTGAGGAGCATTGGTTTTTTGTGTAAAAATCGATATATAGAGATTGATTTTTGGGTACTTGGAAATTTAAAATAGGGGTCCATATATGGGAACTAACTTTCCCAAGTACTTTTATAAGGAATTTGGTGTATATTAACGGACTAATGTATTGATTTCGATCTTTCCAGGTACTTACACAAACATGGATTCAAATCAACAACCACACAAGGAGATTTACTACGTCAGCTTCAATCAAGATTCAAGTTCCCTGGCAGTCTGTCATGAGGGAGGATATCATCTGTATAATATCAGCAATATTGAACATACAAACGGGTCTGGATTGGAACCTACTCACAAGAGCGCTACTCCGGAGAAAACCTGCATAGTGGAGAGACTCTTCCAGAGCAGCTTGATCACGTTGGTCAGTCAGAACCAGAGCAGAAAACTCCAAGTTTATCACTACAAGATGGGAAATGAGATCTGCTCGAATTCGTACACTAGTGCTATCAAGTCTGTCAGGATGAACAGGAAGAGAGTTGTTGTGTGCCTCGAGGAGTCCATCCACATTCACAACATAAGGGACATGAGAGTGAGTTTTTACTTCATAGAATGCATAGTGTACTGTACAGTTTGGATTGTACATTGCACACAAGGTGGTGTCATGTCATTGATTTGTTCCTTTCAGCTACTTCATATGATTCGTGACACTCCAACGAATAGAGATGGATTGATCGATTTGTGCGCTAGCGATTCTAACTGCTACCTCGCTTATCCAGGATCAGCAACAAATGGCCATGTTAATATTTTTGATGCAGATCCGTTAGTTGCGACTTGTACAATTGCTGCCCACGAAGCGCCGCTGGCGGCTCTTCACTTTAACTCAGATGGAAATAAGCTTGCTACAGCATCGATTAAGGGAACTGTTATTAGAATCTTTGCGATTCCGAGTGGGGAACGTCTGTACGAATTCACACGTGGAATGAAAAGATGTGTTCAAATTAATTCGCTGGCCTTTAGCCAGGATTCAAAATATTTGTGTTCATCAAGCAACACTGAAACTGTCCATGTTTTTTCGTTGGCGAAAGCAGAGGAACAAAAACAACAAGCTCAACAATCAAAAAACGACGAAAATGATCAAAGCTTGAGTTCATGGGTGAACTATTTCAGTCAACAAGCGAGCAATTATCTTCCACAACAAATGAATGAATTGATGTTGAGAGAGAAATCATTTGCGACGGCTAGATTACCGATTGTTGGAACGAAGACGTGTTGTGCTATGCCGAGAATAGGAAATCGGGACTACCTGGCAGTGGCAAGTACAGATGGATACTTGTTCTGCTACTCACTCCCTCAAGAACCAGGTGAATGCACCCTTGCCCGGCAATACCGTATTGGACCTTTGGCGGAAGAAGAGACAGGAGACATTGGAGAAGCTCGAGTTATCCAGACGAATCCTAAACCTATTTATCCGTCTCTCGATCACCATGTAAGTTTTGTTATTCGAGCTTAAAAAATTTAATTTCTTCGGAATATTTAAAAAAATTAAAAAACTTTGGAAACCTTAGTCCTTGTTTTTATGGTATTATGACTAACTGGTTTTTAGGCGGATTCTCAACCTCCAATTACTTTGGGTGCGACCCCGCCAGTGAACCGTTCTCCTCCAGCGATCGTCACACCTTCTCCACCAATCACGCAATCTCCATTATCTTCCTCTCCCGTTGTGTCTCCAGCTAAACCAAGAAAGAAGACGGTTTCCCAATCATCTGCAGGTCCTGCTGTTATTTCTAGTTCTCCCGCAACAGTAACTCCAACGAAAAACCCTGGAACTACAGCTACTCAAAATCCCCCGAAACGCAAAGGCAAAAACCGAAAGAATTCTTCCAGCAGTGGGAGCAGTATCGAAAGTGGAAGCGGAGAAGGCTCCATCGGATCTGTGGGAAGTGGAGAGAAGAAGACTGAGCCGAATGGTCCTGGAGATCTCAACAACTTTGACGATTTTCCGCCTCTAGGAAACTTCGATTACTGAAAATCACCGAATTTGAGGATTTTTGATCTTTGAAATTTCGATTAACGGGATTTCTGAAGTCTTGCGAAAATCGTGCTTTATGAAGCTGTATTATCTCAAAGTTTCTCCAGTGCTGCATTTTCCCCAGCACAATCTCCTAAGGCGCCTTGTGATAGTATTTTTCTAGCTATAACCAATGTTTTAAAGTTCACTTTGTCTTTAGTTATACAACATCGGAACGAGGGGTTATCCGAGAAGGTCCAAGTACTAACCCTAGTCTATGTAAAGTTGAACAATTTTGTACATTCTTGATTTGTAATCGAATAAACAGAAAAGTGCCAAGTGAAATAGTAATACTACTATGAAAAACAAACGGATTAATGAAATCACAGAACTGAAATTCTTGAGCATTTATTTTAAAATTCATATTATCAAAAACATGAAGAATGTAGGTATTACGAATTTGTCTTCACAGAGTTTAGATGCTCTTTAGAAAAAACATTGAAGAGCAAAAATAAGGAAAATTCAAAGAACAAAGAAAGGGGGAAATTCTTGAAAACAAGGATATTTTGGAGGGGAGAAATTCTTTGAAATAAAAAGCAAAGATTAGAGAGAAAAAAGATTCCTGAAATAAAATGACAGTTAAAGAAGAAAAACACGAACGACTACCCTTTATCGTTACCGTAGTTGACCGATTTGGTCCCAGAGCGAAAAGTCTCAATACGGGAAGCATCAGTTTGTTCGCTGATGATTTTTGTCAACGATGAAAACTCCTACGGTTCCTCTACTTTTATTGTTATTTTTGTGTTTTTTATGTAAATGAAGTGCTGAAAAATCAAATAAGACGAAAAAACCCGATATGGATACGTGATTTTTGAAGTTTTTTGTGATCGAAAATTTGCGTGCTTTAGTTGCTAGAGGAGCGGCTCTGACCGATGTGGATTGGAACGCTAGAGTTGATATTAACTTACGATATATTTTAGTTTTTCTTTCATAGATGTTAATTTTTAAATTTTTAATTATTCCACATTTAATCTGTAAAATCAAGTTTTTAATTTTCTATTTCAAAAAACGTTCGTCTTCTACTTCCCCTTTATTCAGCTGCCGTCGTTCCAATATGAACTACGATTTCGTGTTTCCATTTACCCAGATGTATTGTTGGTTCCAGAAAACTCATTTTTACGAATCTTATTTCCGCGAATACTTACCGTTTCCCGGTTGTCACTTGCCTTTCCTTCTCCCGGAGCGAAAATGGACCCTCCCCGCCTTGTTTGACATCCGACGACATTAAGATTTTATATTTCAGGAATACTGTAAGCTATCTTGTGATTAACTATATTGCTACGATTGATTTTCGAATTGTATTTATTTTTATGGATCGTTGAAAAGTTTTTGAAATGTTCACAGCTGTTATGGAACACAGTTTCGAACTCGACGGATTGAAGAACGGAGGAGATAAGAAGAAAGAAGATGAAATTGAGTTGATGGAAGTCGACGGGGAATTCAACAATGGAGATGTCAAAAAAGTCACTGTACTAAACCCAGACGATGTCAAAGAAGCCACTGTATCAAATACAGAAGAGGAAGAACCAGAAAAAGCGAACGAGGACCAGGATCTCGGAGACGATATAAAAACTTTGAAAGTGGAAGTCGATACAAAAGAAGAATCCGTGGAGGGTGACACGAACAAAGACAGATTTAGTCTGAGTGAAGGTTTTGCTGAAAGTTCAGAATCCGAAAAAGATCCGGAAACAACAATGGATTCGGAATCGGAACCTTGCAGGAAATTGGAATCTCTCAAGTTGATCTCACTTCCAGAAAAAGATGAGGTTTCTTCGGACGAATTTCTCGAGGAAATCCCACCTCCATCGCCTTTCACGGAACTCCTTATAAAAAAATTTTATATGAAGAAAATTCAGCCAGAAGTTCACTTTCCGGAAGAATTCTCGAAGACAGGGTTCCTCAAGAGCTTTAAACACCCCTTGGTTCCACCGGAAGACAACATCAGAGAGTACATGTTCAGAACGTGCTCCACGGCGGCCGAGTTTCCGTATTTGTTTCATCATCACCAGATTTCGATGATGGAAGTTGCGAGAGCAGTGTTTTATCCGGGGATGATAGTGACTGTGGATGGGAAAAAATACAAGGTTCTGACCATAAACACTCCTTATTTATTAATAGCCCACGGAAACGAGGATCCGATCCAAATGGAATGTTGGAAAGTGGAGTTTTGTCAAGCTCTGGATCCTTCCGAAGACGAGGACGATAGTTTTCTGTGGTCCAGGTGAGTTTTCATATATGAAATTTATTGAGTTTACTGATTTTACACATCAATTTGAATAAATCCTTCTATTCCAGGTTTATCTCTGTTTCGACTGTGAAGAAAATTGTCGAGCGACTGGGAAAACCAGAAAACTGCAAAAAGCCGCTTCATACATTCATCAAGGAGGGGCAGTACTTGGAGGTCATCAACGAGGCCAACCCCGAATACGTTGATGTCGCGAAAGTCACCAAAAACTGCTGTGGTTTACTGTATATCACTCGAACAAACGGAAAAAAAGAAGCTATCCATATGAGTTCGCCCCGATTGAAGCCTCTGGGGTGGATAAATTCGGGGGTCAAGGGATTCCGGAAGTCCAAGGATTACTTTTTTTCTCGGGAATTCAAGGGAGTTCTGCCCTTTGTTTTCGACATTGATCCTTTCGAGTTTCTTCCTGAGCAAGCGGGCTTCTCCCAGCCACTGTCTTTCAATTCACACAAGTTTGAGGTGAGTTGCGATTTTTTAATCCACAGAATTCTCTCAATTGAAAGATACAATTCCCTCTAACTTGAAAGCATAATTTCCCCAACTAGAAAATGCATTTTCTAAGTAAATACATCTTTTTCAGAAAAACAACCTCGTCGTCGTTCTCGATCCCGTCACCCGTTTCCAATACTTTTTAGGGATCGTTACTCATGTATATAACCAGTATTTTTTCCGAGTTTCGATCATGGAAGATATCAACAAGGACATTAGAGAGTGGAAAACTGTCAATTGTCACCACGCTTCTCCTTTGATCGCCCACTTTTCTGGAGGTCCGAAGGATTTCAGTATCACAATGCCCGAAGGTGAGTTCGAATTTGGAATTTCACATGTTGGATTTTATGTTCTGTATTCTAATACTGTTTTTATTTTAGGCATTTTCTCAAGGGACCAGCTTACATGTGATGAGCTTTCCAAAAAACTTGGGAGAGAGTTAAGTATTGCTTCTCCCAAAAGATTTGTTACTCTTGCAGTAGATGGGGAGAAACTGTATCCGTTCGAAGATGGAGAAGAGGATGGAATAGAGAATCTTCCTCCGAGAAGATGTCTTCCAAAGACTTTGGTAGAGGTCTTCGATAATTTGACCGGTTTGCTTCATATTGGAAGAATTCTACGGGTTATGAAACAATTCATGGTGATCTCATTGGAGACTTATCCGGACTTCAACCCTCCCAAGCTTTATTCTTTTTCTGATTCTAGCATCTATCCTATTGGATTTTCAAAAGAAGCTGGATTGAAGATTCATACTCCGTTTTTTGCTTTATGCCCGTCTGTCCCTATGGTGAAACTGGCGGAAGAATATTCATCTAAGATCGGAGACAAAAAACCATATATGTCGATCAGGCATATGAATGGTGAGTTTGTTTGTGAGTTCCAAGTGATTAAGAGTTTTGATTTTCAGATAAGCAATGGACGCCAAAGATCTTTATAAATAAAAAGTGCTTTAAAGGACCGTTTATTACGAAGGATAGAATTTGGAGATTGGAAAAGTTTTACGGTCCTGGTCCATTAGAGGTTGTTTTGAAGATTTTACTGACGGATCTTTCGTCGTGTTCAGAAAGTCAAAAAATAGCTCATATTTGTCATGTGAAGAAGTCGAATGATTTTCCGATGGTTATTTTCAAATACTACGACAATGATGGAAATGAGAGGAAACACAGCACGAATAGATGTCACTTCAGTACGGTTTCCTGCAGAAGTATAGCAGAACTTCCACATTGGCTCCATACTTTGTGCAGACTTCTGGATGCTTGTCCTGGTTTCATAAACATTAGAGAAAAGAAAAGTGGCGATTGTATATATGGATGTGAGAGAACTCTGGATGAGTTTAAATACATGCTTCCGGAAAATCATATTCACTCTGCCCATGCAGTTTATATGGCTGGATTGGAGAAGGATAAACCTAAGAACAAGAGGTCGAGGAAAACAGCAGTGGAACAATTAGAAGAAATGAACAAGGATAAACCCACGATATCTCCAAGAAAGGTGTGTTTTGAATTCTTTGGATCAATATGCTTAATTTTGACTTTTCTGAAGATGTAGTTTTGCAATTGCTTTGTTTTTCAGAGACCACGACGATCGGATGAAGATGAGGATGATGGAGTGTACGGTAGATACTATACTCGTAGATGTCGAGTATCCATAGCAGGAGCCAGCCCAGTTTCTAAACCGAAAGTGGATGATGATGACGATGATTCTGATACAACAGAAACGCTGAGTTCGGATGATGATGAACCCATTCCGACACTGTTTCCTGTGATAGAAGATCTTAAGTATTCTCAAAGGTCATCGGTATCTGATAGGATTCAAATGCCGGTTTTACAAGAACAACCCAAGAGGAATGATGTCACGAATCTCCTGTCGAAACTTCCTAAACCTCAGTTTCCACCAAGAAGTACTCCTAAATTTACTAATGGAGGGCCGAGAGTAAGACTTGCGAGACCTTTCGAAAAACCGAACTCGAGTCCTATTTTGGATCCGAGATTATCTTCTAGTGGACAGATTCTGGATCCTAGAATCACGCCCCCATCGGTTCAGATAAGACCCCTGACGTCTCATGTTGTGAAATCTCCCGGCGGATATCAGCTTGGGTACGATCGTAATACGGGATCATATGTTTTCAACGAGTTTTCTAACTCTGGGACACAGAAATATAGTGTACCGATTACATCAGGAACGAAGCAACGTCAGCCGGAAGTTATTACAATAGAAGATTCTCCAGAGAAAGAAAAAAGAACATCGGAAGATATCCCTCCCATAACATCTAATCCGTGGAAATGGAATACAGCTCAAGTCTCGGCATATCTGAAAAAAGCCAGATTTGAAGATTCCCAACTGAGATTTATACAAGACAATGTAGGTTTGAAGTATTTTTTGAGGAAAGGAAAATGGATGTTTATTCTTTTGCTAAAATAGGTGAAAATCAAAAAGGGGTTTCCATAGTAGCACCTATTTTTGACGAAGAGAATTCACTTTCATTTACTTTTTGTTAAAAAAGAAATACTTTTTAAACTATTTTTAAATTAATGTTTTTAGAGAATGGATGGAGAGGAATTTCTGAGGTTGAGTTCGGAAGAATTCAAAGACTTGGGGTTGAAACTAGGACCCGCGATGAAACTTCATGATCTGGCTACGAAAATCAAACAGCGTGTCATTGGACAGTTTTCAAATGATTAAAATGGGAAATACTGGTTTTTTTGAGGAATTTTGAATGAAGTTGGAGAACTTATTTGAAGACTTGGAAGATCTGTTGAAATAAGCAGTTTATATTTTCAAGATAGATTTTAATTAGTTTTTTAGTTTCTTAAGATGATTTTCAATATTTTTCGGGAGTTTAATTGACTTTATTAATGATTTTTTCATAGATGATGAACAGAAAGAAACCGCTTGTGAGGAAGGATGGGGGTGATGATTGGATCTTGGCGAAGAAGAGGAAGACGATGATGGAAGTTGTGTGGAAAAAGAAGGAAGCAGAGGGGGAGAGAAGACTTCATTTTCATGAGTTTTCTACCTTGTTCCATTACTGTGTCATAGGAGCGGGTTCGAGGAAGCCATATTGGTGTTCGATAAGGAACTTCAAAGGATCGAGTTCGGTGATTTTGTTGAGATTGGATTGTACCGACTTCGTTATGGAAAAAATCAAGAAGTTTAAGTTTTTGAATAATTTCTTTAAAGGAGGCATAACGATCAAGTTTAACTCAGCAAATAGAGAAGATTTTTGGTTGAAAATGCTAAATGTAGCAGATGGGAACAAGGAATTGATAAGAAATATTTTGAACGAAACGGGAGATCCGTTTGAGAAGAAACTCCCAGAAGATCCGGATGATATGAATAGACTGCATCTTTTGGTTTCTTTGGCGGATATGGCTCAGCATAATTATCAAATCCCTGGATTTAGGGTTGTCCCATCGAAAGAAATGTATAAAAGAGTTTCGAAGAGATCACCTATTTTTGTGATTGATTGTGAAATGTGTCTTGTGGAGAGCGGTGCTAATGCAGTTACGAGGGTCTCTATTGTAAGTTTAAAAGCTTATTTTTATTCTTTATAAGTTTTTATTTTAGTTGGATGAATGTGGAAATGTGGTGCTAGATACACTGGTTGTTCCAGAAGAAAGAATTACTGATTACGTCACTTGTTACAGTGGAATCACGAAGGCGATGTTGGACGACGTCAAGACGAGCTTGAAGGATATCCATGAAGCGATCAAGGTCCTTCTTCCGGACGACGCTATTCTTTGTGGACATTCGTTGAATTTTGATCTTGAAGCTTTAGGAATTTCTCATCCTTACTGTATCGATATTGCGCTACTGTACAACCTGACTGGGGATCCACACAAGAAGACGGGATTGAGGAACTTGAGCAAATCTTTTCTGAAAAGAGAAATCCAAAACTCCAAAAAGGGTCATTGCTCGGTGGAAGACTGTAGAGCGACCTTGGATTTGCTGAAAGAGAAATTTTCGAAGGGATATGCATACGGTAACGTGATCCATGGATTCTCGACGGGATCTGTTCCTAGAAGAGAAATCAAGAAAGATGAAGATGAGGACGACGATACCTTTGTTCAAACTCCAGTTAATAAAGAAAAAAGCGAATCAAAGTCGAAATACTGCAGTAATTGTAAAGCAAAATTTGCGACTATTTGCAGCATTGATGGATGTTCGTGCAAAACAGCGACCTCTTCGAAGTGTGCTAAATGTCTTGTTAAGGAAGCTAAGGATGAAAAAGAAAAAGAGGGAGAAAAGGAAATTAAGGAAGGAAAACTTTTCGATTGGATGTAAGTTTTTCAAATGTTTATTTCTTGATAATGTATTTTTTAGAGAGATAACCAAAAAGACAGATATATGGAACGCTTCCTGTATCAGCAAGTTTATGACTCATTCAATGAGGACAATGTTTTGTGCTATCAAAGACCCAATTTATTTCATTAAGGATTGTACCAATGCCTTTTGCAAGTTTCTGGATGCTTCGAAATTTAAGAGTTTTAATGAATATATAACTCAAGTGGGTCCGACGTGTATCGAACACAAGATGAGTTTGCTCGAACATGATCTCGATTTTACGAAAGAGGAAGAATTGGAAGAAGCGGATAAATCGATTAAGTACCTCATAGAAGATTGCATTATGCAGAATTCCCTATGTTCTGTCGTTTTTGCAACCGAGAAAGAATCCATAGGTTTTGTTAAAGTGAAAGATTGATCGTTGTTGATTTTTGGAGTGTTTAATAAAAAATCAATTAAAGTTTATTTGTTTTTTTAGTAATCTTGGTCGTAAAATTTTATATTATTTTTTGTTTATTTTTGGTTTTAATTTTATTTGTATAGTTTTTATTCGTTTTCAAGATCCTTGAGTTCAGTAGCAGTTTTATTTTTTCCATGGAAATTAATTTTGGATTTGAGCTGACGGCATGGAAGGCAGTGAATGGAATCTGATCCGAGAAAAGAACCTGATCAGCTCGAGAGACCTTTTTGTTTCTGCATTGAATAGTCGAAAATCTTTGAAATCTTGAATAATAGAGGAATGACAAATACAAGCTGAAAAAGTCAGTATTTGCAGTAGTCAAAAAAACAAAGCTTACTTTAGCGAAGACGGATTAAGTTTGGAAAAAACGAATCAAGTCGTTACCCGAAGAAAGTGGGACAGGATACGAAGTACAGGAATACGATGATTATGGAAATTACATCTGAGACTTCTTTGTCGATCTTATGGATATAGTGATAACAATTTTATTTCCAACATCAAAATCACACTCTAGGTATTCTGGTAGATCTGGTTAGATTCGTGAGGAAAGTTTTATCCCCAATGTTGAAGACACCATAGGGCTTCCTTGTGGGTTTTCCGATAGCGGATCTGTCTTCGATGTTAAAGATATTGTTGGGCTTCTTCGTGGACATGATTGACTTTTCATTGACAGGTTTGTCATCGACATTGGCGATGTCGTTAGGTCCTACCCAGACACAGAAGAAAGCCACACAACTGTACCTCGAGGGACAGTTTCCGGAATGCCAGCACATCTGGAGCTTTCTTTTCGGTCTTTTCCATTCTCCGGAATCTCCAGAAACAAGACTAGAAAATATGAAAAATAGAAAAATATAAAAGAACAACTTCGAATTCATCAAATTTAGTTTTTTATTTTTTCCAATAAAAGGTAAACAAAAGTACTTGACTAATGCTGATCACCGAAAAAGGAGTGAAGGGAAACACCTGACCGATCATTGATTCATCGACGAAAATGCGAAGTTAGCTCCCGCCGCGAAGCCTCTCAAGAACATAGTCAGCTCACTCGCACCCAAAAAACGAAATTCAGCACCGAAGCCGATCGTAAAGATGAGTAAATTTAACTTCCGCTAAGAACTTTGTCCAAATCACGACAAACTCCATGGGCTCCAAGAGGGAGTGGAAACTAATATGAGTTCGACATGAAAATAAAGTTGTTTCCTGTCACGAATTCCTGAACATAATGAAGACTTTGTTTTTAGCTAAACAATCAACACAAAAATCAAGTGTTTAAGAAATATCTTTTTATTTTTCTGATATTATTGTGAAATATATTTATTATAAAAAGTTATTACGAAATGCATTTATTACAAAGAAATTATCAGTTTGGCCTTGGAAGAAAACCAAGGACCATGTCATGGATGACTTATTCATGGACGAAATCACTTTTTTGGTGATTCATTTTCCTCTCAAAATTTCCTCAAAGCAAAAAATGTTGATCGAAAGTCAGATTGTGATCAGAAAAACATTTTTCGAGAGGAACGGGATCATCCACAGGACTCATGGAAACCGTTCCGAGATAAATCCTCCCGAGTTCGTATTCAATCCTCTGGGAAGATAATCCGCAGGCTCTTAGATATGGCAAAACAGCTTTCGAAAAATCTGCCGCAACCTTGCAAAGTACTTCTTCTTTGGATACTGTGGTTTTGCCTTCAATAGCTTGCTTGAAGAAATCCGAATATTCTTGTTCGGCCTTCTTCATTTTTCCGGAATTCTTCGACAGCGCTTTTTTTACACATTCATCCTCGAGTTTCTTCTTCTTCAAAGTTTCGAGCTTGTCATCTGTGGAGGTACAGTAACTCTGGACGTACTTAAGGTTCCGGAAAAGAGTGTCTGCGGTGATAGATTCAGCGCCAGTGAAGCCGGTGGGGTTGTGACATTTCAGGAGACTTGCATAAGCCACATGAACGACTCTAGAATGTGACTGTGTGAAAATTACTACCATTGTGGGAGTAATAAATAATATTGCAAAGTTATCTCAAAGAAATAAACTACCTGCACTGTTTCTCAAGAGCGTTGTCGGTTCCCGACTCTCCGTCTGAGAGTATTTTCTTCACTTCTTCATTGGTGCACTCCATGAATTTCTTCCTAAAAAATTCATAAAAATAAAATTTTCAAATTCTCTACTCACCAAGCTTCGGAATGATTCTGGAGCAAATCCAGACCTCTTTTCGCTCTAGGGAATCGGGCCAAAAAAGGACCATAATCCTTGTTTTTGTAAAATCCAAAGTTCGAAGCCCAATGAGCTTCGACAAAAAGAATACAAGAAAAACAAAAAACACACAAAACAAAAATCGACTTCATGTTTCTATTTTTTTGAATCATTTTAGACTTTTATTTAAAATCATTGTTTTTCTTTATGATTCAACATTCAACATTCTCAAGACATAAAAAAATTCTAAATTATCTTATTCCACAATCATACTGTCAAAAAAGCTACCTTATTTAAAGAAATTTAAGAACATCTTTGCGAAATTATCTCGAGACAAATTTCTGGAATTTTTAAATCATTATTTTAAAGAGTTTAACAATATCTTTGCGAAATTGCCTCGAGACAAATTTCAGAAGATGTTGAGTCATTATTATAAAAATCAAAAACCATCATGTTACGAAATTCTCTCAACACGGATTCTCGGGAGTTCCTAGTCGTGGATACGGTAAAAGAGAATAGTTACTGATTTCTTGGCTGTAAATTTTGATCAGAATTAGGAATGTATTGTTAAAAAATTATAAAAAAACAAACCTTGCATTGACCGGTTGAAAGTTCACAAAAATGTGAAGTCGCACAATCATGATTGTCGAAGCAGATCTCCTTCTTTTCATCCATTTCTCCATGTACAATAAATATTAGAGAAAAAATAAAAATAATAAAAATTAAAAAACGCATTTCAGGATTTTCGGAAAACTGATTCCAAAAGTTCGAGTCCTTCTTTGACTTTTCGAAATAAACACAAATTTTTCAAAAAATTTTAATTTTGAAACTTCGAGTGCTTTTTGGAGTTCTCGAAATAAACACAAAAGGATCAGGTCGGGTTTCATCAGGTTTTATAAATTCATACCAGATTCTCAAATTGGAAGAAGAACATTTTTTTAGACAAAAAAGTTGTTCCTTTGGAAAATAAAAAAAATACTTGAAATATTGAATAAAATAGATAATATCATGAATGAAATATAGTCTTTTGCAAAGTATTGTATCTTTCAGTTGTAATTTTCAACTGCAGAAGAATTGAGATGGTAGGAAGCAGATATTCTCGAAGAATTGCAACTATTTGTGATACTGGATTTCTGATGTAATGATCTTAAAATACACTGTGACCGAAAAAGGCAATTTCTACCATTCATTGTATTACTGGTTTTCTGCATCATTAGTTTTCCCCTTAAAACTCTGACTCACATGCTAATATAGAAATTTTTACAAATAGTTTGTCAATATTGACAATAGCCAAACCATTTAACAACATAGCTCATATAAATGCTCCGATCAATCAAGTTGTGGTTAGTCAGTGGTAATAAAAATGTATATATTTGAATGTTTTCTCAGAAATCATACCCTAAATTTACAAAAGAAGTAAATTCTGCTTTAGTTTATCATAGCCTTAAACTA